>JYHL01001097.1:0-10486 GCA_000934875.1 Oscheius sp. MCB
TTTTAAGCAATATAAATAAAAAAAACAGAACTTTGGAAGAGAACAGTGTTAAAGGGCGGCTCACTTCCGTATTTCGCATTGGGGCGCACTTGTGTTTGCCAGAATTTAGCCCGCAAAAACATTTTTATTTTCTCTTCTGAACTGCTTTTTTCTTGGTTTTTGGGAATTTTCAAGTGTATAAAATGATAGTTTATTAATTTTACAATGTATATAAGTCAAATTATTGAAATTTTGAAGCTTGTGTCATCATGTTACGTCAGATTGCTAAACCAATAACTGGTTCAAAGGGAAGTTACGCATCAAACACGTGTGTGGAAGTTGATGCGTCACTTTTCTTGAGCTTATCTATTGGTACTGTTCTTTTATCTAACTTGTTCCTTTATGAAACCAAGCTTTCCGTATTGAAAATTATCAGTTCTCAGGTAAAATGGCGGCTCCCGCGGCAGCTGTGCCCGAACTCAGCGAAGAGACCAACCGGCGCAAGGTGCTGGTCCTCCGCAATCTCCAGGTATTTTTTACTTAAATTACCTTTAAAAATAACGTTTTTAAGGAGTCGTTAGGCGTTGATAAGCTGGAGAAGCAGCTGGCGACGGAAGGAAAGGTGCCGCACGTGTACTGGGGCACGGCGACTACGGGAAAACCCCACGTGGGCTACATGGTCCCCATGCAGAAGATCGCCGATTTCCTACAGGCTGGATTGAAGGTAAGGGCCTTTTTGTTTTGATTTTTGATGGGGATGTGTTCAAACATAGGATACTAGTCTGATTTTGCTTATTTCAGGTTACCGTACTGTTTGCCGACCTCCACGCCTTTTTGGACAATATGAAGAGCACATGGGAGCTTCTGGAGAACAGAGTCATCTACTACGAACACGTCATCAAGAGTCTCCTGCAGTCGTTGGACGTACCCATCGACAGACTGCACTTTGTGAGGGGAACCACCTACCAGCTGAGTCGGTGAGTAGACAGAGAAGAGGCAGGGATAAGTGGTAATTCAGGGAGTACACCTTCGATCTCCTGCGTCTTTGTGGACAGGTCTCCCAGAGAGACGCCCTGAAAGCCGGTGCTGAAGTTGTGAAACAGGTAATTTTTTTTATTCCGATAGGTCGCCGGACCGCTTTTGACAACCTCAGGCCGCTTGGAACCTCGGTCTCTTCCAACAACCGTTTAAACCTCCGCACTATTTCCAAATATCCTTCGTTTTAGGTGGAATCTCCCCTCCTCTCCGGTCTCCTCTACCCCCTGCTCCAAGCCCTGGACGAACAGTACCTCAAGGTTTTGTGATTCTATTGGAATGGACAAGATCCATGTTTTCTAGGTGGATGGCCAGTTCGGAGGTGTAGATCAGCGCAAGATCTTCATCCTGGCCGAGGAGCAGCTGCCCAAGTTGAAGCTGGGCAAGCGTTGGCACCTTATGAACCCCATGGTGCCCGGACTCACCGGAGGAAAGATGAGCAGGTAGGGAGAGTCATCTGGAAGCGATTTAGGCGGGCTGTGGCTGTCAAGAGCGGCATGATTAGATATCAGGAGCGTCTCGGGCCTCCTCTGCGCCCTGTCCTGTGGCTGCACGGAGCGGCCTATTGTTTCAGAACATACTCGGTCTACATCGGAGCGGTCTATGTCTACCAGAAGCACTATGATTGTCAACTAAGCGACCAACGTCTGTGAGAAGCTTTCTGTGGCTTGTCAGTTAGAAGTCACAACCTGTGTGAGATCCAAGAAAGAAGAAGCTATGTCAGAATCGGCCTGTCCTGAGCGGCCAATGGGCTTCAAAAGCCACTCAAGCGGCCTTGGGTTATCAGAAGTGACGTGAAAGCGGCATTTGATTGCCGGAAACAACTCAAGCGACCTATGCTTGTTACAAGCGACGCGGACGGCCCTTGTCTACAACTGGTTGGATTCAGCGACCTGAGGTTATCAGGCTCTGTCTACATATACCTGCTAGACACAATGATTATGCGAAGAACCCCAAACGTTCTGCTCCTGTTAGGGAGCGAGAATCTGAAGCCACTTAAACGGCCTATGGTTATCAGTAGCGGCACTTGATTTTCATTCGCAAGCCGGGCGGCCTTCGGCTGTCGGAAACGGCACGCGCGCCTTGTTCATAATTGTTCTACAGTTTACATTGTATTTTCAGCTCCGAAATTGACTCGAAGATTGACCTTCTCGACTCCCTGGACATCGTCACTCGCAAAATTACCACCGGAGCCTGCCCCAGGTGCTTTGTTTTCTAGAATTTTGTGTGAAAATGAGTAATTTTTCAGACAAGCCGATGACAACGGAGTGCTCTCCTTCTACAACTACGTCCTCATGCCCATCATAAGCCCCGGGGCTGTCACCATCAGCAACAAGTATGAGAATTGATTGATTTAGAATTTTTATTTATTTTAAGGGAGTACGCAACATTCGAGGAGATTAAGAACGCCTTCCTGGAGGGAAAAGTGGACGAGGAACACCTCAAGAGCACTCTGAGCTCCTTCCTCTGCGACCTGTTGGCAAAGGTTGGATTTTTTGCCAAACCAGGGTTCGATCAGCCCCTCGCTCGGACAGCTCATCCATTGAGAACATTTCCATTCCAATTCCTCCCTTTTCAGGTCCAATCCCGTTGCGAGACCGACGCCGTGCGCAGTGCCCTTGAGAAGGGCTATCAGTCGGTTGGCGACAGAAAAGTGGAGGTTCCCCAGCAGAGTCCCGTTGAACTCGAGGCCTCCCAGGAAGAACTCCTCCGCTCTGTTCTCGAAGGATCCCAGGTTACTCTATTCCCCTCTTCTTCTGACAAAACGATTTTCAGACCGTCGGTGACCAGCACTCCCTTCGTTCGGCTGTCAGGGAAGGCCGTTCTGTGAAGATTGTGTTCCCCATCCATCCCAAGGGCAAATTCCACCTGGGATTCGTAGCCGGACTCCTCAAAATGAAGGTATTTACCCCTATTTTGGAGTAAAAGAATTAATTTTCTTAAGGAATACTTCAAACTGGGCCTCGACTTTAGCGCCGTTGTTTTGATCTCCGACATGGAGGCCTTCCTCGACGCGGAGAAGGTCAGAAACCTCTAAATTCTTAAAAATTGGACAGTTTCAGGTCACTTGGGCTGCCAGGGAAGCCAGGGCCGAGTACTTCCGAGTGGTCTGCGACTCTTTCATCAAGGCTTTGGGACTGCAGGAGAGGGTGAAGACTGTCTTGGCATCCACCCTGGAAGGACAGTTCAGCAGGTACGGCCCTAGGCTGCTAAGAGCGGCTCGTGGTTGTTGGGAGGGTGACAGCGGGCTATTGTTTCCACTGGAGCGGCCTGATGTTACCATAAGCGGTACAATGGTCAACGTTGACAGAACCGAAGTTGTTGATAAGACCAGACTACGGATCGACAGATTTCGGATATCAGCAAAGGCATTGCAAGGAGGAATCATGTGAGCAACCGGTCGCGTTTGCACAGCGGCCTATTGTTTAAAGAGTTTTACAGTATGTTTCGGTTCGCAGCAGCGGCCTGCGGTTATCGTAGCGGGCTTCAGTCGAGAGGAGCGGTACGACGGCCTGGATTGTTGTGAGCGGTCATAGGTTTCCAAAGGCGGCATGGACCTACGGTTGTCAAAAGCGACTTGATTTATGAGAGCGTCTTTCGGGGACCTGAGTTAGCGGCATGCGGTTGCCATTAAAGGATTACGGTAAACAAGTGTGGTGGCTGCAAGGGTCGCAATATGTAGATTCTGCGTTGTCTGTAGAAGGAATGCCGTAATCATTCTATTCTTTCAGTGATTATGTTCTGGACATGTACAAGATGGCGTGTGCTGTCACTCGTGACGAGACGAGCCTCTCCGAAGGAACTTCGCTGGCCGGCAATCTGGCGCCCCTCTTCTACGCCCTCAATCTGCGCCTCGCCCAGCCGGATCTCGTCCTCTTCGGCGATGAGAAAGATGCCCTCGCTGTGGCTAAACTCGCCGTCAAGGTATACTTTATTTTTATTTAGTGTAATTTCTGTAATTTCAGCTCCTCCCTGCTGTGGGCTCGGCCGCCCCGACACAAGTCTCGATTCCTGTCATTCCCGGCTGCGACGGACAGAAAATGGGCTGCAGGTCGGCGGATTTCCTCCTCGACCCCTTCGACACGCCGAAACAGACCAAGACCAAAATAGCCAGGTATGGAGAGAAGAGAGAAGTGTAATTCATCGATTTCAGGTCATTCTGTGAGCCCGGAAACCTCGAGGGAAATGTGGCCATGCAGCTGGCCAAGATGATCGTGTTCCCTCTTCTCGACGGAAAAAGTATGGCTGATTTTTGGTCCAGAAATATATGTTTCTTAGATTTGGAGATCCAAAGGGCCGACGACAATGGAGGAAACGTCTCCGTTTCCGACTACGAAGGACTGGAGAAGGAGTTCCTCGTCGGGAGCAACCCGGTCTTCCCCCTGCACCCGGCTGATCTGAAGAACGCCGTGGTTTCCTCCGTAAATGGGTGAGTTTCTCTCTATCTATCTCTCTCTCTCTCTTTATCCTCTAAACCCTCTCTCTCTTTCAGTCTCTTCGACTCCGTGCGCACCGAACTCTCCCCGTGCCAGCAGAAGCTCCTATCGGCCGCCTTCCCCACGAACAAGGGAGGAAAGAAGAAATAAGCCCTCGTTTTGACAATTTCCCATAGTGCCTCGATGGCTTTACTTCCCCAAAGCACTGTTATTTTAGCCCTCTTTCCCCGTGTTGGTTGTTGGTTCATGCTTTCTCCTGTTTTTGTTGGCTGCTGTCTTTTTGGTGGACGGTATATTTATGAAATGAAGTATATGAATCCTACGCGACGTAATCTACATTGGTAAAAAAAACTAATTGTGGTCCGAAATGATGAAGTGCCGGCCTACATGAAGCACGTGGTGCTGCATTAATCAGCAATGAATTGCCTCAACAATGTCTCTGTCGCCGTCGGCATTCTCGCAAATAATGAATGTTCCCTTTCCTTAACAACAGGAGTTTGCTCCACCTGAATTTGCGTTCCCCTCGCTCTCTTTCTCTCTCTCTCTCTCACGCACAGAGCAGAAACTGGCTGAGCGTTCCGGAAAACTCTTTGGAAAGGAGAAAATGTCTAACAACAATAGAAGCAAAACAACAAATTGAACGTATTAGAAGAAAGGTGAAATAAATTATGACAGGAGAATAGAAGGCGATTTCAGCGACTACAGCTTGTTCAGCCTTCCGATTGGTTGATCTATAAAAATGTTCGACATCTGCTACCGTATCCCACATCTCGTCGTTCAAGTTCCCTCGCAACCGCGGTTCATTCAGGATCACCGTCTTCTCCTTGTACTTGCAGAAGCACTGCATACTGTGTGTAAAGGAGCTCCATCGTCCCGATTCCCATGCTGAGTCATGTTACAACAACGTCAGAAGACCGTCGCCCCAGCCTTGCAGCTGTATTTAAGACGGAGAATCGAACGATCTAGGCTCTCGGTGCTATGCGTCAATAAACGTTTCTCCCTCTCTTTACTGGTAGCCAGCAGTGAAGTAAATGTTCAAAAATTCATTTCATGGATCGCCAGAGAGTCGGGTGTCGGGCCTGGATGGGACGGATCTTCTTTTATACTGTCCTAGGGCGTGGGCAACGGGATCGGCTAATGGACGGCGACTTCTGACTCAGCTTCCGGGGATAAATCTTTGCTCTTTACAGCTCCCTTATTCGGCAAAGTCCGTCCTCGGACTTTCAAGTCCCGTGTCACACGAAGACGATCCAGGAGTTTTCCACGCTGTTCTTCTTGATTGCGACTCCTTCTCCTTGTGTCCATCCTGTACTCGGTGGTAGTCCTTGAACGTTCCAAAGGGGCGGTCCTTAGACGTCCCAGAAGTGTGAATGGTTCGACCAACTATATTGGACTCGGAACAGTCAAATACAATAAATTTCCGCCTGGGGGCATTCCGCCCTTACACTGTGTTGTATGATCCGCAACGGAAAATACAGACAGCTCCTTCCTTCGAGCACGGCTTCTCACGTCCTCGTGGAGCTCCAAAAAGACGTAGACCATACACTCACAGTGCCGGGACAGAACTTCCAGTAGTTCCAAAAGGGGAATCCGGGTCCTTCGCAGTTGATCGTTCTCCAGTGGCTCCGACGACAGATGTTCTCCGACTGACGGCGTGCTGGGCGAGGTGGATCTAACTATCGCTGGCTAATCCTAGCTCCCACCGCACCTCGTCAGTCCAGTACGTCTTCCACTGCCGTCAAGCTATCTGATCCAGGAAGGACAAACAACGGACGCCTCCCAGCCCACTGGAGATAACTGGGTCAAGTTACGGAACTTTTTCGCATTGCTGGATCTACTGTGAGTACCGTGAGTACATGTCATACTGTGTGTTCGGCGGGTTCCAATGTGCTTTGCCGTAAAGCCTGTCAGCAAGTCTTCGTGTGCTCACGTTTTGGATGTGCAACATAGTTTTTCACGCTAGTCCCTACCCTAAAATTTAGTTTCTGTTCTGTTTCATTGACGTCAGTTAACCAGTGTCCGAACTCACGTCCCAAGGCAACCTGTTTGGTAAAGGATCATCTCTTCATTCTTAAGTCCGAGGACGGACTTCGCTGATGGAGGGAGCTTCCCCCTCTCTACTATGCAGGGTGGTTCGAATCCCCGAAATCCGTATGTTTTTCACACCATGAACAAAATTTTGCAGCAAAAATAAATAAAAAATTAGTTAGTTTGAACAAATTTACATTAAAAATAATTTGTCTGAAAAAGGGCCGGCCCGCTTCTCAAATTTTCTCTGGCCGACCTCTTGGAGCTTGGTTTGATCAACCCTGCAACAACCTCAAACCAAACCGTCTTCAAACCGTTTTGAAAAGAATCCTGGCAGTGTACCCTCTATCTCAGGGAGGGTCGACAAGAGCTGCACAGCGGCTAGCCCTGGTGGCTTTAGGCTACTATCGTTCCAAATGTCGAACGAATTTCAATTTCGATTGCAGAGCGGATTGAAGCTATCAACGTGAGCCCTATTCCCCCAAAGCGGCCTTAGGCTAGGCTGTCATAACGACCAAGCGGGCAAAATTTTGAATGGCCCCCAAATTTCCCCACCCCAAGCAAATAAGAAACATTGACAAATAGGAAATGAATTACAGGTTTATTGGTATGTAAGACGGTCGCGCCTCTCAAAATGCAAATTAGAAAAGTATATGCATCGTGGGAAAATTATTCTCGGCGGACGGACGACAATTCACAAAGATCGATGAGGAGAACATTCGGAAGAGGTGGTGAGGAAGAGGGCTCCGGCTACCAGCGCTGCAATCGACGGACCAGCCAGATGTCCCTGGTCATGATCGTGACCCTCTTCGCGTGGTGGGCACACAGATTGGCGTCTTCGAACAGCTGCACGAGCATGGACTCAGATGCCTGGAAAAATGAAGTTTTATTGGCGGGAAAAGTATTTCCTACGGGCTCAGGCCGCGCGGGATAGATCATACAGGCTCAGGCCGCTTCGGACAGAAAAGGCGGCCTCATGCCGCACTTTATAGCATAATTAACATAAAACAGCTAGCCTCAGGCCGCTTGAGAATCCAGACGTCATCAGACCGCGTTACAAACACCTTTGGTAGCATCACGCCGCTTTCTATAGCGTTTAGGCCACCTCAGGCCGCTTCCGAGAGAATCTATGGAACGTCAGCCGCTCTTCATAAAATTTAAGGAGATTGAGGGCGCTTTCAAGAGATCACATGCAGCCTATGCCCGTTCGCTAACGAATCCGGGCAGCCTCAGGCCGCATTAGATAGAAAAAAGCAGCCTCAGGCCGCTTTAGAAACCGGGCGGCCTCATGCAGCTTTTTTCTGGAATGTAGACAGCCTCAGGCCGCTTTTTATATAATCAAACCAACCTCCTGAAGGCAGAGGAGTGAGTCCTGGGTGAAGCGGAAGCCTCCCCTGTTGCCGTTGCAGTTGTAGACCAATTCCTGGCAAATTTCCCTGACGAGTCGCTGGAACGGCAGCTGAAAGAACGAGATTCTTTAGAAAAACGGGCCAAGAGGTTACCTTTCTGATGAGGAGGCCGGTGGACTTCTGGTACTGTCGGATTTCCTTGAGGGTCTTGACACCGGGGCGGTACCTCGGCTTGTTGAGGGCTCTGTAGGCCACCCGGGGCTTCTTCGTAGGAATGCCGATTCTCCGTTTCTTCGACAAAGAAGGCCTGAAATTGGGAAATTAATAAGGTAAAATGGAAGCTTAGGTAGACGTTTCCACAAACATTTAGTATAACAAAAATTACGGTAGAATAATGAAAATCGCGAATATTGATCGTTCTACCGTAATTTGGGTAATTCGTGCCAGCCAACTGTCAATAAGGTCCAAAATGACGGCAATTTGACCGTTGGCGCACTCTCCTTTTGTTATAATGGTTTTTAAAAAGTTATGATCATAACAAGAAAGAATCAATTTTTTAAATCACTAAATTTTGCAAAATTAAAGACCATTTTACCAACAAAGTGAATTTACCTATAGGCAAACATAACTTGTGGTCGATTTCGTCATGTTCAGTTTGTTTTTGCGCAACATTATTGACTTTTACCTGATTAGAGCCAAAAACAAGCAAAGGGGTGTGCCAGTTGCGAACAACAGCCCTGTTAAACTATCCCAATCACCACCAGGGTTCGATCTCAGTCGGTGCACTCGTAGGAAATGAAGTTCTTTGTACAATGATGAACACAGCGCTTGCAAAAGGGCCGGCCCAAGACCCTGGGCGGAAAAAAGAAAAAAAAAGCTTTCGAAATTAAGCGCTTTAAATTTCCTTTTCTTATTTCCCGGAATGTTTATGAATTATTCGACGGGATTTACAACATCCTGAGCCTTAGGCCGACCCAGAGCCCACGCGTCAGGCCATGGGCCGGCCGCTGCCGTGTCCTTAGTTCTCGAGGATGTACTCTCCACGGCGCAACCGTACCATCAAACTATTTTAAAAGAAATAAAAGTAAAAAAGAGCAAAAAAAACTAGAACTGACGTCTGAACGACTCCTCTGTGCTTCTGCGGCATCATGAGCTGCTGCGGCCCGGATGCGTAGCCATCACCGTCATCATCTGACACTGCTGAGACTCCTCTGTCGTACCTCATCAGCTCAGGCTGCTCAGGACCCGACTCGTAGCCACTCATATCGTCGTCCTCATCGCTCGTCATTTCCTGAAAAGATTTTTTTTTGTAAGTTTACGGGAATTACAAAATTTTCAATCATAAATTTGTAAAGTATGGTTCAAAATTTATATTTTTGGATTTCAAAAATTAACCTGCGACGCCACAAAACGCCATAGAATCTACCTTGGCAATTTGCCGAGTTACTCGACTATTTAAGGACTTAGATGCGTTATTTTTAAGTTTTCAAATACACGGGTCCCGCAACAATTTTCAGTGATTTTCGGATAGCTAGTACATTTATTAGGGTCCCAATGATATCCTGTGACACTACAAAATACCGGTCGAAAATTTGGGCATTTTGCCAAGGATTTGGCAGTATACCAGTTAAAATCGATGCTTTCAGGTCTCACAACGATATGCTGCCTCCTGTAATAAGGCTTCCGAAGGCATTGTTGCAATATTCTGTTTCGGTCAGATTTTGGCACTTAGCCAAGTCGACGAGGGGATTTGGCACTTTGCCAACGTTGGCTCCACCGGCAAATTTCTGGTTTCGCCACGAATATCGATCGATTCCACTGTAGACACGGCAATCTTTCAAACTCCATTCTTACCCGAATGACGGGACCGGGGCCGTCGTCGCGCATCTGGGCGTAGGGGTCCGCGCCGCCGCTCTGTGGGGAGTTTTCACTGAAAATCAATAATAATTTTAAAAATTAATAAAAAATACTTACGTGTCGTTGGCCAGGTGGGAGAGACGCGGATTCCTATACGGAGTGTTGCTCTGGTCTTGTAGAGTCTTCCGGCTGCCCTGCTGCTGGGGGTAGAACTTGCCCATGTCGCCCATGCTGAAATTTAAATATTAATTTTATTATTGTGAAAATAAATGTGTTTTTACAAGAAACAAACCCCTCCCAATTCAAGGTGCCAGAAACGACAATCTTCTAGGTTGGCCAAGTGCCCGAATTTGCGTCAGGAGTGTTCCAAGATATCGTGACGGGACCTTGAAATTTGCAAAATGATTCAGAGAAATCGTTGTAGGACCCAAACATATAGACCGAGTTTCAGCCCATATGAACCTCATTTATTCCGAAAAGACAAAAAAAATTAAATTAAAAAGAAAGAACTCAGAACGACAAAAATTGTTTCATTCGGGTCCCGCAACGATTCTACGCCATTTAAGACCAATTTCGCTCATTTTAAGGTCCCGTCACGATTTACAGTGACACCGTTGACGCAATTTTGGCACTAGCGGCAGTAGAGAACCACTGTAGGACATCCTTGGCAAAATGCCAGGCAGAAGGTCGGATTTCAATGGTCCCGACACGATTGTCCCAGAATTCAGCTGTTGATATTGGTTGAAAACGACTATCCACAGCCAAATTCTGGAACGTTAGGACACATCGTGTCGGGACCCA
>JYHL01001100.1:0-10294 GCA_000934875.1 Oscheius sp. MCB
TTAATTAGTATACGATTAGCATTTGACTATATTCCCATCTGCGTCCGTCTACGTGAACGTCACTTTGGCCCATTTTCTCCGCCACAAGCCTTCCGAGATCCGCAAACTGTACCTCTTCGCCGACAAGTACGACTTCCCCATCATCAGAACTGTGTGTCAGAAGGAGTTGGCCAGACAGACGGAGGGAGACAAGAACATCTCTGCGCTGAAGGTGGCTGTGGAGCTGGAGCTTCACAGCGCGAAGGTGGGATTTCGGCATGGAAAAGTGCTCAATTTAACTTTAAGAGTGAGATTCTGAAGAGTATGAGATACGCTGTTATCTCGGAGTACCTCCGTTTACACCGGAATGCGTATCCGGTCTTCTCTACCGAGGACATTGAGATTGTTGTGCAGAAGAGTCGTCTTTACACCGGAAATAAGTAGATGTGGTTGATTCAGAACGAACAACGCGAATAAAGATTCTTTCGGTTCAAGAAATTTTGTAAATTTCTTTCGGAGATAGTTTGTTCTTTTTCTATGATTAAAAAAAATTATTTTAGAGAGGTAGACAGAGAAGAAATTGAGAGATTGAGATTGAGAGAGAGAGAGAAAGATGATAAAAAAGAGATTGAGTGTTTGGATGGACGACTTTATGGCCAATGGAGTATTCCAAATACAAGTATGGAAACTAGTTCTTTGTGCGACTGTTGTAAATTGCTTTGAGACATTCATTTTACTCTATCTTTTCTTTATGTACTCTCTCTCTCTGTGTCTCTCTCTGCCTGTCTGTTTGTCTCTCTCTCTCTCTCTCTCTTCTTTCTCTCTCTCTCTCTCTCCCTTCCTATCTGTTCCTCTCTAATCTCTTCTTTAGACTCTTCTTTCACCAATTCCTCCGTTGTCTTTCCTTCATTCTTCCTCTCCCCTTCTTCTCCAAACTTCTCCCCTCTCTTTGTCCTCTTTCCTGCTTCAAATTTACTCTTTCTAAAGTATCTTTTTCAGCTATTGCCAGGGCGTACGTCACCGGAGCCCTTTTTCAAGGTTCTTATTTACTTTTCAAGTGAATATTTTCGGGATAGTGTGGCAAATATCTTCTGTTAGGGCCTTAAAGAGGCTTATTTAGGGCCCTAAGGGAATTTACCGCAAATTGTACATATTTGACTGTAAGTCGTAGTTTTTAATACTATGGAATTTCAACAAAAACTCTATCATCAAGGAAAGTCGATTTCTCAAAGAACACTTTGTCTTCCTAAAAACTAAAAGTTATGATTTTACGTACATGAAAGCGGAAAATATCTGCTTCCAAAGGGAACTTCAGTTTTCTATGGTTTTCAGAAAAAGACGCGGAGATTTCAGAACAGCCATGAAATAGGGCAAAGTGAGCCAAGGTGAACTGAAGAAAACAAAAATATTTGACAAAAATATACGTTTCTTGCCTTTGTAACGATGTCATTTTGTAAGCCATACGGGAGATTGGAGAAATATATCTGAAAAACACAATTTATTTTAAAAATATAAGTGTAGTTCTCTGTCTCTTTGTGTCTCGGTCTTTGTCTCTGTCTCACTCTCTATCTCGAAATCATATTTCGGTATGTACCGTTTTTCGCTCACTAGAAACAGCCTTTCGCATTAATTACAATGTTTCTCAGGGTAAAGTTAGCCATAAATTTCAATCCCGAAATATGCGATTTTCTCAAATTTGAAGGTAGATACAGAACCCCGCGCGCAATACTGTACCCTGATCCAAAAGTCGATAATTGAATTTCGATAGAATTTTTCGTATTAACGGGTCCTATGTCTGCTCTATATAAAAAATTTAGGCTCAATTGGATCACTTTGAAAATCTGTGTCCAAAAACAATATGCCCTATTAGGAGAATCAACAACCGGTATAAAATTCGAGAATTGTGAAAATGCCGAAGAACATAGATTTTGTTTCTTTTCCATTGATTATTCAAAGCAAATTGCTTGAAAAGGTAAGTATTTCAACAACCAAAAAACGACGAACAAGATGGTGGATTCAGGAAAAAGCTAGTAATATCTCGAATACAAATTAAACATTGTCTTTCAGATGACTTACGACCAATACTCGCTTTTCGAAGAATCTAATTCTCATTCTTATTTTATTTGCCAAATAAATCCAATTTTGAGATTTCCTAAGTGCACTCTTGCCGTAACATTATTAGAGTACGAAAGTTTATATACTGTCATTCTTCGATTTCCCGATGGATCATATCATAAGAAAAGGAATGTAATGCCAGATTTCCCCCAGGATTTCTTTTTTAGTTCACCTCGAAGTTTAACTGTCTGTGTGAGTTTTACTTAAATGTTTTTTTATAAAACTATGTGAGAGCTGAGTAAGTGGACATGGGTGCGAATGCTTGTATGTACGTTTTTACCACAAAACAAATTTTAGGAAACGCTGGACGATCGAAAGTGTCATTTTCTGCTTAACACAATTAATACAAATATAAGCAACATCGAATCGATTGACCTGGATGGTTCAGTGACATGTTCCAGCCAATTGTTTTGTTTTCTGGCTAAGGTACCTCTCATGAGATGAAATAAAGCTATAACTTTCAGAGTTTAAAATTTGAAAGTATAAATTTTTTCAACATCTCTAGTCGTGGAGACAACTTGATTGAAGACGAGCTTGACTGCGAGGTGATGGAGGGAGGAAGAGAAAGAGAGGCAAAGGCAAAGCCCAAGGCATAGGCAGCAAGTGAGAGAGAGAGAGAGAGAGAGGCAGAGAGGAAGAGAAGGACATATGCAGAGAGGCTGAATGCGCGTTTATCCGTGAGCGTGTGTGTACGTGACAACTTCAACAAAATTACAGACACAAGTATTCGATACGGCCTGCTCTTTGAAACAAATATTCGCAATGAAATCGAAATCCATTTACGTAATCCGAAGTGCATTTTCTATGGAAGAGATTGTTCAGTATGTAAAGGTTAGTTTTACCTTCTTTATATTTTCAAAAACATAATTTCCAGAACCATTTTACTGAAATCTCCCGGATGAAGTCACGTTTCCATTTCCGTAGCGTGTACACACTTGAATCAGTTACAAGAGCTTTCCGCATACTCTGCAACGCATTTGCCTTTATTACTGTAGTCAATGACACCACTAGGAAGGAGTGGAAGATTTTCAGAAAAGAAGATGAAAAGCGGAGAGTGGTGATCAAATGGTATTGTCAATATTATGTTGCGGTTCATCCTGTGGGTGATGGTTAAAGTTTAGTTTTGCGCTCGCCTTTGAATTGTTTGTTAATCGATGAGTATTGAATAAACACATTGATATCAGTTTTTAAACATCATATTTTCACAAGAAAAGAAAAAGTGTAGCTGTAAATTGAAAAAAAGAAGACGATATGCAATGGGAAAGAAGTGGGAAGAGAGATAAGGAGTAAAAAGACATGGAAACAGAAAGAGAAACATATAAGAGGCACACATAATTTTTATTTTAAAAAGAAAAAAATAAAACGCTGCGAAAAGGGAGAAAACGAGAGAACCATGGGCATGATGAAAAAGACAGATGGTCAACAGACAGAAAAAATAGACAAAGAGAGAGAGACAGAATAAGAGGGTGCGTGTGCGTGTATGTGTGTGTATGTGTGTGTGTTTGTGTGAGAGAGAGAACTGTAAGTTACAAAAGAAAAATATCGTTCTTACGTCTAAGGGTAAGAGACAACTTAACCATCTGCAAGCGGAGGATTTCTTTGATTTTCCGGAATCTGAGAAATCTTCTACAGCTCAGCCTGTTCAGTTGTTGTTCCGGGGTAAATTTCATCACTACTTTAGTTGAGTGTGTCATTCGCCTTCAAGAACTTCACCTTGCAGACGAGCGAATACCTGAAGTCATCGCCGCCGTTGACATATAGCTGGTCTTTGATCGGATACCGCCCCCCTCGTCTTGCAGGAACTTTTCACCGGCCACTTTGTCTATTGCAAGAAACATGTTAAAGATTAGTTAGACACTTGTTTCGTGGAGGGAGGCTCTCTGTGTATCCAGAGTGACGAGACCACTTAAGGGAGTAGGAAACTGCAGCGTTTTAGGGATTCGTTGGCGGGTAAATCTGGGGGAGCCATCTATCCTATATTTTGGTCTGGCCGAGGTTTGTGATAAATCATCCGCTGTTTCCTTTGAAACGGCCAAACAAAAGGTGGAAGAATTGAGTACTAATCCTGACTTCTCCGATAAATCTTTCGCTGAAGTTTCGGCTACCCAGTCGGACAGAGCGGCCACCCAGGTTCGACCTGTTGGAGGAGTACAAGAAGACCGTTCTGCCTCGCAACCGCTCCGATTGGGACAGCCTCCCGGATGACCAGAAGGCTTCTGCTTTTTTACGTACACCGCTTCTTCTGCCAGCTGCATGCCATAGCGAACTTGACGAATGTCGTTCTGCAGGCTTTGGCTGAGCAGGAGTCGTCGGTTTCTGATCGGGTGGTCTCGTCTCCATCTGCCATTGTGCTTACTCGCGACTGTGCTCGTTTTTTTTCGAGCGTTCTGCTGGACTCTACGGCATATTCGATGTTTGGAAAGCTTAGGCCATGAAACGAGGTATGACAAACTTTGCGCTCCCTTCCTTCCTTGGCCACCGCTGGAAGATTGTGTTTCTCCTCGCTGCTCGAATTGTGCATCACAGTACCGCATTGAAGAAGTTCATAAGCGAGTGTTACCCCGAAAAACCGGAGTTTCAGGAGATTTCGGATGTCCTGGACAACAGCATTGTAATGAGTCACCTTCATATTTTGGGAATGTTTGATTTTTCGATCACAGGTCCCATGTGGCGGCTGGTTGAGCAAACCGATCATGTTTTGCAGACGAGTCACTTTTGGACCTCACTGCAGGGTTGGATGCAGCGCGCGTCTGTAGATCTTTTTCTTTTTCTTCAGGGGTCCACCCACCCCGATTGCCTCCTTAGGTCCCAGTAGCCAGGCATCGGGAAATTACAGTAGTGCGCTGCTTAACTTTTCCCCTTGTTTATTCTTGTTGCGGTTTTTACTCTTGTTGCGGCTTCTGCGTCTCTTACAGAGCAGTACATCTCTCATATTTTCGCAGATTTTCCTACTGGTGGGAAATACTTTGGCACTAACCAATTTGTAGAAGAGACTGACTGCGCGCCGTTATCTAATAGGACCATCGAAAGCGACTTCGGGTAAGTTACTCATCAGTAAAGCGCCTCTACGAACATGCGCATGACCAGGGTGGAGGCAACGTTTCTTTTCAAGAAGAATCACACTCACTCGTGATTCTCCCAAAAGTCCACAACAAAACATGCTTCACTTATAGCCGCCGCCCGAAGCAACATTGCCTCTATCAAGGACAGTGCAAAGCGTGAGAGGGTCAAGCTCGAAGATGAGATTCTCAAAATTGCGTTGGAAAAAGCAAAATAGCCAGAGAGAGAAAGAGTACCCTCCGCTGGAAACAGACGGGGGCCTTGGTGTCGCAGATCCGTTTCCGTCAGAAGGTGTAACAGCCTGAGCCCCCGACCCAAGTTGCACACGCTGACCACTGGGGGTCGGGAATGCACGGTTGCCGAGCTCCACAACCGTCTTCTAGAACTCATTCACGCTGACCTGAAATGCAAACACGCGTTTTCAGAGGGAAACAGCCAGGATTTCATCGGTCGCTCTCTCATCTACTTCTTCGACGACGCCGAAGAGAACCGCAGCGGTTTCCAAGGTACCTTCTTAGCAGTGGAGCAGCGAGGACAGGGTCAGCCTCTTGTTCAATACGGTACTTCGGTACCGTTCCGTCCTCCCCTGGAGTCGTATTTGGGTCGGTAATCCTTCTAAATTCCCCGGGTAGAGAGCTTTTTGCGCAACCGCTCTCTCCCACTGTTTACTCACTCGATACTTCATTTAGAAAATTTCTCCCTCCTCTTTCTCATTTCTTTGCGGTAGTTCCACGTCAGAGATGTGGAATTACTGCGCCAGGAGGCGAGGTTTTTTTTTTGAAGAATTTAACCGATTTTCCAGTTTATCAAAGAAATTTCGGCTTATCACGGCAAATACAGGAAAAATTGATGAAATTAGCATGAATATATGTGTTTTTTTTAAAAATAAATACACTATTTTTTACACAAAATAATTGAAAATTTCAGCTATAACGGGCAACAAAAAGGCCAAAAAATTAGGAAAAACCATTTACAGTTGAAATTGAAGGGCAGGTGGAGGCGACGATTACGGTGACTTTTCCGCGCGGGACCCAATTTCTGCAGGTGTGCAGATACAGCACAAACACAGATTTGTATTTTGCCGTTTGTTTTTTTTTTTTTTTTTTATTAATTTTTTTTAATGTTTTTTTTTGTATTGGTGGTATGATTATTTTTCTTGGGATTTACCATTGACAGGGTGTTTTTTTTTTTTTTGGCTGGCTACTGACAGGAATGTCAAATCTCAGGCCGGGGCGCAAAATGTTGGAGAAAGGGCCGGCCCGGGCCCGGAAAAGCGAAAGAAAATCGGGGAAATTCGTGAGGCTGAGGGGGGTGTAAACTACAGTTTATGGCTTTGTTTCCTCAAAAACTTGAATTCTAACTTGAATCTCACTAAGTTGTACTAAATGGCAATTTCCAGGCTGAGCACGTGCGTCGTCGTGAAGAGGAGTTCGAGCTGGAGCAGATGGAAATGGAGAGACAGCAGAAGCACAGGAAGTCTCTCCAGCCGAAAAAGATGAAGCAACAACAGAAGAAGAAACAGCCGAAGCGACAGGTGTACGAGGAGGAGACAAGCGATGACGACGTGTTCGAGGAGCAAAGCAGTGGAGATAGCGGAGACAGCAGCAGCACGGACACCGATGTCTCCGACGGAGGCGAGTGGGTGAGGACGCCAGCGCAGAAGAGAGGAGTGCAGAGGATGAGGCAGCAGAAGATGAAGAAAAATGCGAGGAAGGAACAGAAGAAGGCACAGCCACGTGGTGAGTACGGTTGTGGTACTGGTACTGTAGGAACGACGAGTTACTGTAATATATAGTCTGAATTAATTAGGAGTGTGGTAATGGCGTAGTTCTGGTTACTGTAGGATTGGTTAGTACGGATACTGTAGGAAATAGAGAGGAGGCGATTACGGTAGTCACTCGGCTGCAGGGGTACTGTAGCCTACAGTCTGTGGGAATTAGGAGTGCGATAATAGGATCGTTTTGGTTACTGTAAGATTCGTTATTACGCACGGTAGCGAGGTGGTACTATAGGAAATGGAAGGTTACGGTATCTTGCGAACTTGAACAGCTGGGTGGCGTTAAGAAGCTAGAATGACGGCATGTCGCGCAGATCAATATGAAATACCTGCCAGCCGGGTGGCAGTAGGAGAGCCAAATGACGTCATACCATCCTATACCAGCCCGGCTGGCAGTAGGGATTAAAAAATGACGCCATATCCGGCCGATCAGTATGAGGCACGTGTCAGTCAGCCGGCTGGTAGTATGAAACTTGTGACGTCATATCCGTCCTATAAGGAGTTACCTGCCAGGATGAATTATGTCATTTTTTGGAATAACTGAGAAATCTTTCAGCGCCGTCATTTCCGGTGATTTGATGATTTTTAAAGAAAAAAAGTGTTTTGCATTGATGATTTTTAAAGAAAAAAGAGTGTTTTGCATTGATGATTTTTAAAGAAAAAAAAGAGTTTTGCATTGATAATCCCTCATTTACAGGCGGTCAGAAGCAGAAGAAGCAGCGTGTGATGGAGTCGGATGAAGAGAGTGAGGAGGATGAGGAAGAAGAAGAGGAGGAGATTGTGAGGAAGGAGAGGAAGCCGAAAGTGAAGAAGCCCACGTGGAATGAGAGGGACCTCGAACGACTGAAGCTGGCGTTGAAGGCGTCGAAAGTGAGATCGGAGGAGGACTGGGAGGTCATCGCCCGCTCCCTCGGAGGACAGTTCCCGGCAGACGATTGCAAGGAAATGGCCATCAAGAAGCTCAAATGGATCCAGGAAACGAACGGTGGGTGGTTTTGTTTTTGTAATTTTGGATAATTTACACAAAAAATGTAATTTTTTTCACAAAAAATTAATTTTTACGCGAAAATTGCGCATTTCGTCAAAATTCACCGTCTTTAGCTTACACTAGGAGAAATGACATCATAATAAGTTCACACGACGTCATTTGTTGGAATTACTGTAGAAATTATGGGGCGATAACTTAATTTCCGAATTGGAGGGATGAGAGAGAAATGGCGTCACTTCCGGTAGATTACTCTAAGCCCTTAGGAAATGACGCAATTTTTGGGAATCTCGGTTTGAGAAATCTTGAATTCACGTCATGTCCGCAGATTTATAGCTGGTATGGCGTCATAGAGGGGTTGAATACTGTAGGTATGACGTCATTACTATGCCAATTACGTCAGTTTTAGAATGATTGGGTTCGGTGACGTCATTTCTAAGCGATTATAAATAACGTCATTTCTACAGACCTACTGCGGAAATGACATCACATTTTAACTCGATATAACTATTACGTCACTATTTTACCTTAGGATGTCGCCTGACATCATTTTCACCTAACATGACGTCATTTTGATACAGTTTGACTGACGTCATTTCTGATGGATTTTTGTTAAAAATGACGTCAGTTTGATGAAGCTACTGTACGTAGTGCAGGCCTACTGCCTTTATGCGTGACGTCATTTTGGTATATTATTGTTAAAAATGACGTCATTTCGATATTAAATTTGCTTCTAATGACGTCACTACATGGTTACTACAGGCATGGCACGTTTAGCGCCTAATAACTCCCGTTTTTCAGCCCACGCCCGCAACAACAACGACCGTGACTCGGACGAAGGAGAGATGAGGGTGACGGCCCGTCAGGGTACGGTAGCCTACCAGATCCAAGCGGACCAGCAGTGCCGAAAGTACATGATGGGCGCCGGCTCGCAGGAGGAGGACGTCTTCCGCAACCGAGAGATGCGCGATGAGGAGGAGGACGACTTTGTGATGCCGAATGTGGGAGAGTTCGACCCGGACGACTCACTCATAGAGGCACTGAAGACGCCCACTCAGGCACCGCCCATTGGAAGAAAGGTGGATAGAGAGAAAGAGAAAGAGAGAGACGAATGAGGGTAATTTTTGCCACTTTAGGGAGCGAACAGGAGGCCGTTCATGGCTGGACCTCTGATTGGGGACGACGACACGCCGACCATTGTGAAGAGAAGGAGCTCCACTGTGAGGAATGAGGAGATGGACTCCGTTGAGAGGTGAGGGGGAGAGAGAGAAGCAGACATGCAAAGACAAAAAAAAGTTCTCAAATCTAGTAATTTTATATGTTTACTTTCCTTTTTTAAGGGAGAACCACCAGCGCCGTCTTCGCCATCTGCTGAACGACAACCGCAAACTCAACAGCACCAGGATGAACAACACCTCGACGATGCAGAACTACTCGATGGTTTGTTTTTTCCCTTTGTTGTTCTTTTTGCCTATTTTATTGTAAGCTCGTTCCAAATGTCAATTTTTAGATGGATAACTCGCGAGCCGTCAACAACATTGGTAAAAAGGTGGACAGGATCAGGAGGGAGGTGGAGAAGCAGAAGCCGAAGAAGAAGCGGGAGTTTGACGAAGAGGATGAGGACGAGGAGGAAGAGGAGGACGAGTACTGAGAGAAAGAGAGGAGAAAGTGATCCCGTGTCTGTTGTGCCCCGTTACTCGGTACTGAATTGAATTCTTGTAATATTACTTGGTTTTTGAGTGAACTTTGCGATGGAATTGAGGGAGAAAGAGACAGAGAGGTACGAGTTACGACGTTCCTGTGATGAGCATGGCTGGGGCCAGTGATGTCGGCCTACTTTCTGAATCTGATGAATTTTATTTATAGTTTCAAAATCATCGACGCATTTTAATTTTCAAAACAAATCGAAGCTTTCTGGTGCTTCCAAAAGAAGGGGTAGCCGAAAAATAGTGCGAGACCGGAATCGAGCCTTGTTTGAATGACTGGTAGATAATTAACCGGTTACGGCTACGCCAATCTCTAAACGGCTTATAGTCTGCGACTGTCGTCTCTGATGTCGATAGCGACAAAGAGAGAAATAGATTAAGTAACGAGAGCAGAGACGGATCAAGACTGATCGTGAGACAGATAGAGAGAGACAAAGGTAGAATGTGTGTTGTCCGGCGGAGATAGGGAGGGAAGACACGGGGAAGAGATTTATTTGGCAGAGGGAAGCTCATTGAGAGTTTAGAGAAAACGTAACAATGATGGAAAACCGGATTCTAGAAAGCGGGCGAAAATCCCTACGGTAGGGGGGGGAGAAGATAACAGATGGAATATTCGGAAACATGGTGAGAAAGAAAGAGAGAGAGATAGAGAGAGATAGATAGATACATAGA
>JYHL01001197.1:0-11754 GCA_000934875.1 Oscheius sp. MCB
CCTTCGGCCGAGAAATGGCGTGGAACCGCGCCGCTACGCGGCGTGAGTGAGCTCGGTTGGCCTACGGCCGACCGCACCCTCTCGGTGGGGGGAAATGAACGCGTGGGGTTGCGAGGTGATACACGACACACACACACACACGGTAGCGTTTTATATAAAGGGATCAGACGACCAAAACTATGATTTTCTCAGATTTCGGCAACAAGACTATGATATAATAAACCTAAATCACACAAATGCGAGCGTTCAATTTGTAAAAGATACTCTAACATTTTAATGCTTAACTGGTGCAGTGAAATTGAGCAATCAAAGAAACGGAACAGTGCATGTAAGTTGATTTTCGTTAAAAAAAATCTACATATATAAATTACACTTTTATTTCATGTGAAATAAATGTGATAAAATTGTAATACGATTTCCTTTCTTTACTGCTTCATTTTTTTAAACCTGATGGAAATGTCAAAGGTATAAATACACTCTCTGATGCATTCATTCAAGTTAAAACGTTTTGCACAGATGATCCGTGTATTTATACCCTTGACATTTCCACTATCTTTCCGTAAAACCGATGTTATCGCAGATGTAGATGGCTATTTGTCCTCGCTGAAACACATTCTTACAACCCGATGATCATGGTATAGTTTTTAATGCAATTTTTGGAATCAACAAGCTGAAGACATTTCGTAATTCAAACATTATTCAGCAATGTTTTCAGGTGTAAAGGTATGTTCTCAGCCGTTCTTCTACTATACATCGGAATTGTTTTTGTAGGTGGAATGCGGGAAAAGACATGCGAGGTAAGAGACAAAACACACACACACAATCAATTTTGCTTTGCAGCTAAGCTCAGACGTATCAGATTATATTCGGCGAGTGAGCCGATTCAAAAACATGGAAATAGTTTTATATATATATAACTGAAAATAACTGTTGCTTTCGCCGCGTCCCCTTTTCCACCTTAGAGGTAAATTGAAAATCAATGTTTGAAGTTCATTTTCTTCCAGGATCGATGGCCATGTGAACTCAACTGCGCAGAATACCCTTTCACGGAGAAAGCCGTTTTGCACAGTCTTTGCTGCAGGTACGGTGGAAGAAATGGACTTCAGAAGATTTTGCAAATGCGGTAATAGCAAACTTGGAATGTTGGAAATACTCATTTAGTCCAGTGCATTGTCAGACTATGGAGAGTATGAGGTGAGACAGTCCGTATGGTTAACACCGCAAAATTATATACATATTATATTTTTGAAACAGCGGAAATGTATTTTAGACATATCTTCGCAGCTTGCAAAGAGAATTTGCATAATATAACGGACATGGACGCGGATAAGAATATTTCAAAGCAGGATTTCAAAAAGAAAATCGGCTCGATCATTAACAATGTACCCGAATCTGCGAAGAAGCCAATCATTGAACTTAATAGAATCATAAATCAATACATTTCGAACAAACAGAAGACAAAGCAGATCCACTTGAGAACATTCAAAAATGCAAGTTTGTATAGAGTTTTGTACAAGAAGCTTTCAGCTATTCACTCTCAATGGTACTGGAAACATCGAATCATATACTTTATCCAATGCGTTGTGTTCCTGTGCACCATCGAAAATGGGTATATATTCGAGAGAACTTGGAAGATTTGTCCCGGATTCCAAAGACATCGAAGTCGTGAGTGATCACAGTAAGCGACTGCTTGTTTCTACAAAATAAAGTTTTCAGTGGAAGATTTCGCTATTGTGAAGTTAATGGAGAAGATGCATGTCGATAACATTTCTATTGTTGTGGGTTTAAAAACTCTCTCTACCTCACTTTATCACTCTTTGTCTCTATGTCTGTCTGTGTGTCTGTGAACGTCTCTCTATCTCTGTGTGTGCGTGTGTGTATGTGTGTATGTCTGTGTATGTATGTGTGTCTGTGTGTGCGTGTGGCTGTGCGTGCGTGCATGCGCGTGTGTCTGTATTTTTGTTGGTCAGTATGGATGCGTATTGATTACAAATGATTATTTTCAGAAAGAAGACTGGTCAATCGATTTCGATGATATCAGCTATAATGTAACATCAAAGTGGATTCTCTCAAGAGGCAAAAAGAGCATAACCTGCAACCTTGAAGTTCATTATCGGAGAGAGGACTACTTTGAAGAAATGCCTCTTTTCAAGGACGTCTATATGCGGTGTCCATATTGCGAGTTTGAACATGAGCCGATTTGCTCACTTTTTGAAAACAAAATGCTAGACTATTTCCATGATGACGTCTATGCCACATACAGACCAATTTTCCCCGTATATTTTCCTGACGAATTGAAGTACGCTAAATCTATGGTCGATTATGAGTTTATTAAAGAATAAATGCACCGAAGACAGTTGAAAGAGAGAGACAGAGAGAGAGCGCGAGAGAAGCAAGAACAAGAGAGAGACACATTGTGTGAGGAACACAGTAATATTTGGAGCATGGTATTCTGTTTCGCAAAAAATGAGGTAATATCCCCGATGAGGAGTGGGCCGGGGCCTTTACTCAAAAGGGTTTCAGCCTCTTGCACCAATCTCACTCAGAAGTTATGTTCCGTTTTGCCGATTTTCTGAAAGAAGATATGATTTCTCTCTCCTTCTTCTCGTCTGCCTCTCTCCATCAATCTCTTCCGTTCTCTCTTTCTTTTTTCTCTCTCGCTATCTCAAAGAACGCTTTCTTTCTCTCTCTCTCTCTCTCTCTTTATATTTGTTCCCCAATAAACTTAATCACGAATACCTTTATTGTTGCATATAAATTGTCGTCTATTGCTTGCCAGAAACCAAAAACAAAAATGTACCTAGAAACAAACAAAGTCAACGGGAAGTGGAATTAAAGCGAAGGAACTTGTGGGAGAGACTGAGATCACAAAAACGAAACAAATCGCAGAACCAATCACAAATGAGGATATTTCAAAAGGAAGGGGTCAGGGTTGACGGTAGCTGCTAAGAATCTCCATTGGTACACCACTAAGCTCGTTTAGGTCGGCTGGTGCTAACTTTGTAATCAATTCTGCTTCTAATCGGCCGATTTGCTGAAAGTTGGGTTATTGTAAACGAACAAAATGAAAACCTACATAAAGACTGGGTAGAACTAGTGTAGCTTTAGAGATTCGCATCATTTTGTCGACTGAGCTCATTAGAGGGAAAGAGGAGTCGACTTGGAGGGCGAGCAGGCGCATTAGCTTATCTCTCATTATTTTGCACGTGGTGGCAGCTTGGAGGCTGACGTGGCAGTCTGAAAGATGTTGGTTTCTGGTTTATCTTGCTACTAACTCACTCTTTCTCTCATTTCCTCTCTGTCTCTCTCTGCCTGTCTCTTTATCTTCCCCTCATCCATGTCTTTTCCTCCTTTCTCTCTGTTTCTCTCTGTCTCTGTCTCTCTCTCCCTCTCTCTGTGTCTGTCTGTCTCTGTCTGTCTGTCTCTGTATCTCTCTCTCTGATAACTCTCTCTCTCTGTCTTTCTCTCTGTCTGTTTTTCTTTCTCTTCCCCTTGATTTGCCTCTCTGTCTCTTTCCTCTCTCTCTCTGTCTCTGTCTCTGTCTCTCTCTCTTTCTCTTTCTCTCTCTCCCTCTCTCCGTACCTGGTTGAAACAGAGCTATCGCCTTAAGAATCGTATATTCAGGAAATGATATGTTGATGTCTCTAAACGGTACCACTACCATCTCTATCAAACTCTTTCCCACAGGTCCGTAAGCTTCAGCCCAACTAAAAAACATTTTCGATTTGTTTAAACAAAAGATATTACCTATGGTCCATTATCGCCAACTCCTCTTTCTTATAAGGAATGTATGATCCATTTCCCAGTGGCATTCCCTTATCCCAATCATTATTGTAGAAACATCGATATGCGTAAACCATCCACCCGAAGGCTGTGAAGTTTTCCTTGAAGAGGCGGGTCTAAAAATAGACGTTTATGACATTTATCGGGTCCACCGGGTTCACATTAGGCTGCATTTATTGAATCTGCACGAGGTCATTTCTAATCTGTCGGGAGTAATATGTCTCCGTGCAGGAGTGTTCGAAATGATGTGGGATTAAAGAGTAAGGAAACACGTTTTCACGGCCTCACAGTCATTTTTGTCATATCACTTTCCGGTCGATGCACCATGTCGCTTCAGACACTATGAATTATGCATGCATGAGTGTGAGTGTGAGTATGTGCTTATATGTATGTTTGCATAAGTTTGTGCATGTGTGTAACTCACTTGATCTTGAATAGGGAGACTCCTAAACTCCGGAATGCCCATGGCATAGTCGGCCAGCATGACGAAAGATCTGTACCACGCATGGTGCATGTCAACAGAGGTCATAATTCTTCTACATGCCCAGTCGAGCTGAATAATTAATTTATTGTTTGCGTTTCAAACGTATTTTTATTTTTTTCATTTTCAGATAGCATTTTCAGGAGCCCAAAGTCAATGAGAGAGAAACTTAAAAGAAAAGGTCTTTTAGCTAGAGAGTGGGCAGAATTACGGTAGTTTTTGGTAGGATATTTAGAGCGAGCATAGTAAAAACTAAGGATGGCCCGGCAGGGTACTGTCTGAGCCTAGAAAATTTAGAAGTGGGCCAACCCGAGCCGACCCGATACCGACCAGTCTATCGAAATAGGGAGCCGAGAACTATAATTTGCCTACTCGGGCAAGCCTGTTGTCCTGCTTGATGAAGAGTAAAGGGGCACACACAAACAAACAAATACACACAAATACAAGTAATGCCACCCAACACTGTGAACATCATAGGTATGTCATTTAGAAGGTTAATCCATGGTCGGGCAAAGATTCAATTTGAGGAATACAAGGTCACATTCACATGGTCCGAACATCAGAGAATCCCTGTCATATGGTTTGTATAAGAGTTAAAGGATCAAAAGATCAGACAATAAATCAAAAAGTCAGAATTCAAAGACAACTCAAAAATATAAGAAGTTGTTTGCAGTGCTGAAAAATCTGAGGGCCGGTCAGGACCCTGCCAATCTCGGCCCCGAGTTTTCGGAGAGAGGAGCCGTTTGCCAGCCGTGATTGCTTGAGTCTGTGTCAAGCGTGGCAAAGGGCCAGCCTGCGCCCGTCTATAAATTTTCTCGGGCCAAGATTTTGCCATGGTTAATGATAAAAAGTGTCAAGGAGTCTAAGTGAGAGTTAAATTAATGGGACCGTCAGGGGCCTTTTGCAACTTTGCCTCATATAAAAGAGAAAAATCAGCTCATCAAAAAAATCTATAGAACACTGGATCCAAAACTCCTGGTTTTCGAGATACCTGGCCTCAAAATGACCAAAAACAGGCGAACCATCTGCAAAAAGTGCGAATGGAGGCAACGCATCTACGTCCGCCGTTTACAAACCATTCAAATTTCAAAGATCTCATTCGAATCAGGCGAGAAGACATGGGCAAACGAGGAATGCACCAGACAAATTGGCATACTGACTCACAAGTTATAATTTTTGACAGTGTTCAGTGAAAAGGGAAAAGAAAGATGGGCGTCGTAAGGACGCGGTACTGTACCAGGTTTCGTCCCACCGTATCCAAGCATGAGTACTATCAGGCGAAAACCCCAACAAAAACAGTTGGGAACGCTTTTTGAACTGTCTCTCACTGAGAAACAGAAAATGGAGTTGATAGCTTAAAGAAAACATTAGGGGATTTCGTGTTTCCTACATTTTTCGGAGGAACCATTGCTCGAATGTTGTTGATTATAGTCGAGGGTTTGAATCGGGCCCTGAAGGTCCCTTTAATGTTACAAATGAGTTTTTAAAAGGTTTCTTGGTTCAGAACTGAGAGAAGAGGGAGAAGAGAGAAAGACAGTAATATATGACAATATACTACTTATCAAAAACAAAGGTAGAACTGCAATTATTGCAATCAACATCACAGAATAATGAAGGCATAATTATAAGTGCTAATCACTTTAAAACAGAAAGGTGTGAATGTTGCGAATTCCAAGATTGTTGTCGGCGGGAAGTTCGCGGTTGCCACGGCGCCCGAAGATAGGCGTCGCGGGGCGGCGATCCGTCCCCAGCCTGCTCTACAACTACAAATTACTTTTAATACAAACCTAATATCGATCTTAGGAAATTGGAAGTTTTTTATGAGCTTTAGTTGAAAAGCAGAAAAAAGATGGGATTTGATGAAGTATGATCAAGTATCGGGATCAGTTCTCACGGACATGAGTTCAAACGTTTAAACAGCGGGAAGAACCGGGTGGTGCTGCAAAGGTTTTGGACAAGAAATAGAAATTATTTTGAATTAGGATTCTGTGAATTGTTTTGAGGCGTGGGCACTGGTTTAGCCGAGTGGGAAACAATACATGGCGGTCTGGAGGAATAGAGAACACAGAGAGAGAGAAGAATAAGAAGGAGGGAGGAAGGAAAAGAAGAAGAGAAATGAGAGAAAGAGAAAGAGGGAGACAGAGAAAGAGAGGAGAGAGAGACACAGAGAGAGAGAGAGAGGGGGGGGAAGGGAGAGGGAAGAAACATATTCCACTCATTCATTAATTTATTCACTCATTCATTCTCTCTCACTCCCTCTCTCTCCCGCTCTCTCTGTCTCTCTCTCTCTCTCTCTCTGTCTCTCTGCCCAGGTGCACGTTGTCAGCCTTCCGGGTCTCAATCAGTCGTTCGCCTGCCGTCAGAGGACAGGTGTACCTAATCTTGATTGGAGTTGCGTAATTCGAGAACATTGATCCCGGAGCTAAACCAAGATTTCATTACCACTGGTGGCAAATTGACACACCTTCAGAATTAGATTTGTCAAAGGAAAAGTTGGTTTCGAACGGACAGGTGGGCTGAAGGATTTTTGCATTGTGTCCCGCTACGATAACCCATGTATTTTCTGGGCGCGGAAGCAAAGGTCTATCGAAACAGAAGTCCATTGACGCCTACACAAAAGGATACTTACTTTTTGATTTGTAGTCAACCAAAACATTGACTGTAGGTATGACACAAACTGTCTATAAAACAGTCTGAGATGTAAACAAGCGCACAAAATGTTTTCTACAGCTGGTTTCCTTCTCCTAGCTGTCTTCTGTTTCATGTGTAGGGTTTTCTTACTATTTGTTTAAAAGGAGAGGTTGAAAGTTATGCTCAAACTGTGGTTTCCAAAAGTGAAAAGAAGTTGGTAAAATATATTTTTCAAGTTCACCTTTTTTTTAAATAACTTTGGTGTTTCCGGTGTCATGGGTGACCTTGTACGAGCGCCATTGTGCGATGACGCTTGTGCATCTGTAGATGAGTACTGGCTTCAGAATTGTTGTCGTCTTTACGGGAAGAATGTCTATGCTACATGCACACCTGGAGATGTTGCTTATTGTTAATCGATAATTGAATGAAATATTTAAGTAATAAATAAAGTAACAAAGGGTTCCATCTTGATGGAAACATTCGAACATCTAATAGTTATACCTGGCTTACCCATTTGTGCAGACGTAAACAGAACAGTGACAAAACATAATGTTAATTTAAACTATTTTTCTTGATATTTTTATGGGAATCAGACAACGACACAAACATACATGCACGCACACGCACACACATACATGTATACAAAACAGAAATTCTTTTCATAAACAATCACAACTAGACTGCAAGATCCGTTTCGTCATACAATTTCCATTATCTCCATAATGATCTATCCTGTCGTGGTTGAATACTCCAACTGAACCGTCGTCTTTCCCAGCAAGGTAAACCTGAAAATTAACATTGCAAATTGAAATGCCAATGAAGTTACAAAGAATTCGGCTTCTAGAGATCTATTGTTCGTAGCTTTAACTACTCCCTCAAAATTAAGCTGCGGTGTTTCTTCAACTTGGAACAATCTCTCTGTCTGAAATTCAGTTTTATACATTGTAATCATTTTTATTTAAAGTTCACCCTTACAAAGGTCCATTTCCTACACTTGTCTTGAGCTTCTTCCTTTATGAGTCTTTGGTTGATGCTATCAATTGCAACTTTTCCTATCAATTCTGCCCTGGATGGGTTCCTAAAATTGGAAAACCTCATTATATTTTGAAGTAAAATGACGAACTCTTTCATGATATCTTTTCGCATAGATTTCTCACAAATGCAGAAGAATGGAGGAATCGGGAGAGTACGACAGGTGCGAGGCTTTGGTTGACGGCGGAGGAAAGAGTGACCAAATTCACCGTCGATGTTCATTGTAGTTTGGTCGCTGTAGTTTGTAGATGGTTGGTACTGAAAAATCGGTGACGTACAGAGAGAGAGAGAGAGAGAAAGAGAGAGAGAGAGATAGAGAGCGCCAGAAGGAGTGGAACAGTGAGGATATATAGAATAGAACCTAACCTTCAGGATATCCAGTAGAGTAGCCCTTGTATCAAAGTGAGTCTGCAACTCCCCCGAATTTTCCCTCAACGTTTCCATGAGTTCCGAATTCTTCCTCAGCTCTTTTGGAACAGTCATAATAAGTGCAGGGTTGTTTACGTCAATAGCTCCAACTTTTGTCTTCAAAGCCTGAAAATGTGCTCTAAAATGCAAAAGTTGGTAACATACGTCACTTTGCCTGAAGCCGTGATCGCCACCAAAAATGATAAAGCTATTGTCAAGCTGAAAGATTTCATTGTTGAACTGTATACAAACACTTTTTCTTTTGTAGTAGACAAAAACTTACTGTATCTCTATGCATTTTGAAAAACTCGACTAATGGAGCATCTGCTTCAATTGAACCTACTTCAGAATCATGACCAACATAACTCAACCACAAATGACCCATTTTGGGCTTGTCTGAAGCATTAAAATTGACGTTTTGCGACCAAACCTTGATAGGAAGCAACAAATTTGTTGAGGTAGTTGATGGCTCGCTCATGATGTGTCCTACAGTAGTGTGATCCATGGATGTAATTCGGTAGTTGTGTCTTTTTGAGAAGTGTGAGAAAGTAGGGCCTTAAGGCAATTATATGGCGTTGTCACCACTCTCTCTCTCTTCCTCTCTCTCTCTCTCTCTCTCTCTCTCTCAAAAACACAGACACACGTGTGTCAACTTACGAATATGTGTGGTGAGAGTATGGAGTATCGGCGCCTTCACATCCGTAATCGATCGTTCTCCATTGATCCGCGGCGTCGAGAGTCTGAATTAAGAAAAATTTCTCTCTCTCTCTCTCTCTCCCTCTTCTCACCATGTATCCATAATCCCTGAATTCGCTAATAATCATTGTTTCATTATTCAATTTTCTACCGCAGCTAGCCTGAGGCATCCATTCAGGTTCTGGTTAAATTGAAGGCATGAAAAACACATCTCTTTCCACAAGATCGTTCACTTTTCCTAGAAAATTTCTTCTTTTTTTTAAGAACTCGAAACAAGCTCATTACTCACCGAAATACCATGCAAAACCATTGCCTCTGCTAGAAGCTCCTACTCTATTCAGGTAGGGAAATATAACTCCTTCAAACTTATTTAGCAAGTAATTTTTTGTCTTGTTCAAGTTTCCAAAACGTTTTTTCTTTTAAACTTTATGAAGTTGGTAACCTAAACATTTGGGAGTGTGACTGAGAATCGACTATGATAAAGTATACGTCGTACTGTTTACCGCCGGCACTGAATTTGGGAGTTTCAGCCGGTCTGGAAATAAAAAGTAAATAAAAATAGATGTTGACTCACTGTTCCAATATTTGAGTGTGAAGGAACATGTGATTCGGCTCCAGAATGTGACCTCCTATTGGAGCACAACGAGCTTCGACCTAAAAAAAACTGTTACGATCGCTTGAGAAAAAGTGGAACTTACAATATCACAATCGAAAGTGTGATTGAATGCAGTGTTGATCCATTCTCCTTCCAAAGTTTCGTTACTCGATTTGAAAGCTTGACATCTAAAACAAAAGACTATACTGATAGTCTCTTCTTTCTTATTTTTCTATTTCCCTATCTCCTTTTCACTCTCATCCTAAATCGCTCTACCTCTCGTCACACTTCTCTCTCTCTCTCTGTTTCTCTGTTTCTCTCACTTTCTGTCTCTGTCTGTCTGTGTCTCTCTCTGTTTTTCTTTCTATTTTCCCAATATTTTCTTTTTGTCTTTCTTTTTACTCTCCATCACTCGCCTTTCTCTCCCCCCTACTCTCATTTTTCCTTCTTATCTCACTCTCATCATTTCTCTCATTTCCTTTCTCTTTTTTTCTTTCTGTCTCTCGATACCAATTCAATTTTCTTTTAAGCAAGTATTTTCAATGTTTCAGTTTCAGCAGTCCGTCAACATTGATGATTTCCTCCTAGGGTTAAACGGTTTGTTCTTTGGCACTCAGTTTTTAAGACGTCCAGCGTATCCGTTTTTGCTATATTTTTTTTACAATTTCAACAGCGTATTGAATGGCCACTAGCCGCGTAATTTTGGCCACTTGTATTTTAAAGCTCTAACGTAGCTCCGTTTTGCGTAAATATTATGTTCCCAAAGTTACCTCGGCCAATTTCGCTGCTACCACTTGCCTGACAATCTAACGTACAGTGCGGAACACCGCGAAACTCTAGCTATAATATTGCAACACTAAGTATATGAAAGAACTAAACGAATTAGCTTTGGCGACGATTAGACTGATTCATTCTGAGAACCTCTTTCAGGTCTACCACATGATACTCAGTCAAGTGGTCACAATTTAATGACGATTTCTCGTTTTAACTGGACTTTACCTTCCCCAGCAATCATATATATCCGGCTGAAGATTCAGCAACTTTCCATTTAAAACCCGAGTAGCAGCATTTTCCGTGTAATTACAAACGGGCTGTGGTAGAATTGCGTAAAACTGAAATTGAAACTTTCGTGTTACTGAAATATCAACCTACCTTCATAATCTCCGGGTCGAAATAATCAAACTTTGGCTTGATACAAACATCTTCAAATGATTTTGAAGCTTCACCAGTTTTCAGGGTTAAAGCATTTTCAACAAATGGTCCAGGAAATGATATGTACAGTAAATTAAAAACAACAAAAACAGAAGCAAAAGCTATGTATTTAAATCTCAGCGGTATATTTGAAGAAGCAGGAATTTGCTGGAAATCATATTTATTTGAGATTAAATAAATACTTTTAGACCGTTTTTCCAGTTTCAAGAAACGGGATGCTGATTTTTTCCTGAGATGTAACCATTAATTTCTGAAAGTATACATTATGGCTAATAAAAGAGGAGAGAGGGAGAGGAAAGAAGAGAAAAGAGAGACGTCAAAACATGTAATTATATTCAACATGCGGTTTACGCATGATCTTGATGTCTAGACGCTCTATCCGCCAAAGCAACTACTAGTTTGGTTAACCACCCATCTCGTCACGCCATCTGAGGCGGGGTGGTCCCGGTCCCTTGCGGTTAAAGAAAGTACTGCTAACTTAAATCAATCGTCTTTTGATGGAATCATGATCCACACTTGATGCGTATAGACGTACACAAATGTACGCATGTATGTACTCACGTACATTCGTCTATTGTTACACTAGCATAATGTCATATTTATACACATATCAATATGTATGTTCATAAAACAACTATGTACAATTGGGTTACATGTATACACATGTACCACACACACGTACACACCTGTACACCTGTTCATTTGCGAAAACAATTTGACAACAAGATAGGAAAGAGAAGGAACGAAAGAAGAAAAAGGTAGAAGAAAGAAGAAAGGAAAAGGAGATGAGAGTGGAGAGAGTGGAGAGAGTGAAAGGAAAGCTGAACATAGTAAGAGGAGGAAAGAGAGAGGAGAAATTATAAAACAAAGAGGAGAGAGAAGATACGACAGAAAGAGGAGAGAGGCAGAGGAGAGA
>JYHL01001237.1:0-13337 GCA_000934875.1 Oscheius sp. MCB
TGCACTCATTTCCAAGCCTATCAGAAGTAGGATCGGCGGGGACTATAGACATTCTCGATGTTACTGTATGCGAGAATGTATGGTAATACTCTTTATCTTTAACTGACGTGTTGGAGTAACAGTTATTGTTTTCTCACAGCGAGTTTTAAGATTTCAGAAATGACTACTATTCAGCCCAAGCAATCGTGTAGTTTTTGAATGAACATTTATGCTATCTTAACTAATGAAAAGTGAAAACTGCCACTGATGGTCCCTGTAACAAGTACCTCATAAGATCCGCATTCAAAACTGTGTGTAAGTAATACATCTGCAAAACTCTAATGCCCACGTGCCCGAGAATAGTTTTTTTTGTGAGGGTGGCACTGTTTGTGCCAACAAGAATGGTTGGCATGTGCTCATTTTTTTATGCAGCTGAGCATACACAGTCACGCTCAATTGGAACTTTTCTTTACTGTCATGAACAAATTACCTTTTTATGGTGGTGAAGGGCAGCAAGGAGTGCAGTTTATCAACAAGACTGATTGTACTCACGCAGTAGCAACTGCATAGTCAAGACACAACTATAGTTTCAGGAAGTTATTTGTTAAAGTTCTCGAATAATGGATACGTGTACGCTGCTGTGGAATTACAAAAATTTGCAAAAATCTTATGAGTCATTGGGAAAACACAAAACACAGTCACGATTTTGCAGATACAATCTAAAAGGAAGGAAATTGAATTTTGTTTTTGGGCTGGCAAACAAAGAATACCGAGCGAAGCTCTCGAATTTGGCTGCCTTGGAATCGATTTGAAAAGGTTTTCAACAACTATGCTTCTATTTTGAATATTCAGATTATTGCAGAAAAAAATCAACCGCTATCAAACATATATCAAGTTTTCTTTCGCCACGCTCCATTACTCTAGCAGCTATGAGATGCGTGCTAATTAGACAGACTGCGATCATTCGGTTTCCAGACTTAGATCAAACACGCTTACGAACAATGGCAGCGCTATTGCGATTGATACACATTAGAAACACAAGTGCAAACACTTTGCAATATGCTGGCGATATGCAAATGTGTTCTAAAGTAAAATATTTGCAGTGACAACTACAAAGCAATAATAATTCTATTTTAAAATGAATTTTTGAAGCCGTGGGTAAATTGAATAGCAACATTATAATAATGCTACTCAATTATCAAAAGATACAGAATAGAAATGCCCAGAACCATAGACAAGTACACATTTGCGTTTGTAATAAAACGTACACTCTATCCTATGATACTTCTGTTCAAAAATTCTGTTGCCGCCATTTGACGTTTTCTCTAGCAACCGAAAAGAACCACTACGTCATCATAATTTTGAACAGTCTATTTGCCCAAAGTAGATTTGGCTAGGATTATATGACGCAAAATAGATGCCATTGTTTCCAAATACTGAGTTTGCATAAAAGCGACGGCGCCTGCAGCGCATTGTTCTCCTAATCATCTGCTGTTAGTCAGGTGTACTTTGAGCAACACGAGATAGTTTATAAGCCTGTGCAAAACCTTCACTTCACTCGTCGTCATGGCTCGTCTTCTCATTGTGGCTGCTCTGGTCTCCATTGCATTCGCTTGTCAAGATGCCAAAACATCCGACTGCATCAAGGCCAAGGCTTTATGTGATAATGAGATCTACTACGACTTCATGACTTTGCAGTGCCCTCTCACCTGTGGTCGCTGCCCCATACCGGATGACGGTATGTCTAATTTAAATACAAAACGTAATAAAATTTCAGAATGCGTTGACATGGTCAACCCCATCACACATGTGAATGACTGCCCGAACTCGAAAAAGTACTGCACTCATCCTAGCTACAAAAACTTCATGAGACAGACGTGCCCTAAGACTTGCGCACAGTGTGTTACCAAATAGAACATAAAACAGCCAGCTTTCATTTTTTATTCGGTGATTTCAGTTACTCCAATAAACGTTTCTCTCATTTTTTGAAAAAAAAAGTCAAGAGAAGTGTGATATAGGCAAATGTTTTCTTGAAAACCGAACATCAAGCACTCCTGTTACGGGTTTACTGCTTTTCTAAACGAGCAGAATTAACTGACAAGTAAATTTTTGAAAAACTTGCTTAAAAATTCAGTGTTTCTTTTTGTTCTATTCGTGGGCCGTTTAGCATTTTCCACACGAAACAGCTCAAAAACAGACATGGATGTGTTTTTGCTACCTTTAGGCTACATCTGTATCGCAGTGAACGACAATAGTAATGCTGTTTTGTGGAATAGCAGTCGCTGTGGCGACATTTCATTTGACAAAGACAAAGTTCGACATTTCTGTGGCGACATTTCGTTTGGCAAAGGGAACATTTTGTTTAAAATGCGCTTGGAAATACTCGGATACATTAAAGGTGAACCAATAAGGAAGTTGACCATTTATTCCGCGCCATGAAATCTGCATTCATTGCTGAAGCACCGCAAACCCAACAGAGAAAAAAGTAACATCATAGTGCAATTTTTTTGACAGATTGATTTATTTTTATCTACGGTGCTGCGCACAATCCACATGTCCTGGGGCATCTTAGTCTCATGAAGTCTCGGTATGCTTTGTGATTGCAGTACGCTTTGGCATTTCCGCAGTCATCGTTGCCTGTTACTCTGTTTTGCACGTCATTACACTCTGCAATTATATTATTGCTGTGCAATTTTTGCTTACACTTACGTGCATCCGGAATTGGGCAACGACCACAGGTGACAGGGCAGTTGATGGTCATGAAGTCATAGTAGATGTCGTCGTCGCATTTACCCTTAGATCTGGCGTTGACGCAGTCGGATGTTCTTGCATCTTGACAAGCCAATGCAACGGAGACCAGAGCAGCCACAATCAGGAGACGGGCCATGGCGAAAAGTGAAGTGTAGGTTGAGCATGTGCTTTTAAATTGTTTCACGCCCTCTAGAACGACCTGATTAAATAATGAACAATACCGTTTCACTCTCTTCAAAAACACCTGATTAAATAGAAAAAAATTGAAGAACAATTGCGGGTTCCGCCTTCCTGCTCAATGAGCTTTTTGAATGACAGTTTTTGCCGGTTAATTGGATAACAACATAAACGTGTGTCAACCAAATGACGCTAGTCCACCTTTGGCTGAAAAGTGACTCACGTTTAAATGTGGATTTGGAAATACACCATCAGAGCAGTGGTACCCCATATTTATAAGTGTCGAAGAATATAGTAAGCCAGTGCGTTCAATCATAATGAAAATTGTCTTTTAACACTGAATTTTCCGTCGATTTCATCTACCTATCTAACCTTTCATTACAATGAATACTGGTTTTTCAAACAAAGGATGTTTTTTTATTAACTTGAGAGTCTTCATCTGAACAAAAATATTTATGAACAAAGCTATATTCCGTTAAGGGCAATAACGTAGCTTTTGAAATGCACAAAACGTCACAATGAGCAAAAAAACGCACACTTTTGAAACCAACCCCTACAGTACAAATTTCAATTATGTGATAGATTTAACAAAAACGGTTGGTAATGAAAAGGCAATCCTGTTAGTCCCCAGAACTCTTAAACAGTTGAAGAGAAATTGAAGAGAAATTTCAGACCATGTTTGACCACAGTATTTATTTATGTGAAAGTTTGCACTTATATAAAAAAGTTGAACATACTTGAAAACAATGACCAATAATCCCTGAAGAATAGCAAAATAACACTCGGGAATGCGCGCCATAAACAATTTTGGTTTTTACTTGTAATTGGCAAGGGTGTTTGAAAAAATGTCGTGGCTAACTTGTAATCCATAGCGTTAACTGTTCTAGTTTCCACTTTTGATCCTAATCAAATCAATTTTCAAAAGCTCACTTTTTTTTTTGGCAAATCGGCGCCCGCAATTGTTCTTATCATTGTCTGGCAATGTTGACTCAGTTGCTTCCTTTTGTTTCAAAAATATATATTGGCAATTTTCTACTGACACTCCTCTCTTCGCCATGGCTCGTCTTCTCATTGTGGCTGCTCTTGTTTCCCTCGCTTACACTTGTCAAGATGCCAAGACATCGGACTGTGTCAACGCCAAGGCTTACTGTGATAACGAGATCTACTACGATTTCATGACTATGCAGTGCCCTGTCACCTGTGGTCGTTGTCCTATCCCCGATGCCCGTAAGTCTAAGTTAAACTCATTAAAATTTTTTATTTCAGAGTGCGTTGACACCATCAATAACACGACCCAAGTAAATGACTGCATAAATGCCAAGGCTTTTTGCAATGTTCGTGAGTATCGAGGCTTCATGAGACTGAATTGCCCAAGGACTTGCGGATTGTGCGCACCTGTTTAATGCTGTTTATACTGCCTTTTTGTGGGTTGTGTTTAAATTAACCCAAATAAAAGTTTCAAAAAATCGTCTTTGATTATTACTTAATTTCACTCATCACTTTGATGGTAACTACTTGCTCTTATTCTGTTCTTGCTTTCGTTTTTATGTCAGTTTTTTTTACTTGCGCTTCAAATTATTTGTTCTTCACATATCTTGATTTTTAGCTTCAACTTGCGTATATATGTTCATTGCTTATGACAGATTTGAAAAACAAACTATTCTGCAAAGAAGCCTCCATTTGCCAAAAATCAGCATCCATTTTTGTTTGTTTTAACCGGCGCCCTTTGGTCCCACGTCGCATTTATTTGCGGTTAATATGCATACCAACTGTATTTTAATCAACCCTGATGCGTAAACTTTACTTAGCTGCATTACATCGCCAGGTTAAAAAGAGCTGTTCGCATCCTAACAGAAGTTGTGCAATGGCTTGTTGTGTAGTTTGTTTCGCCACTCTGGCTATTGCCGTCTGGGCAGCTCCATCATCGGATGTTCTAGGTGGTATGGTTTTAAATCAATGTGAAACTATGTGCCTTTTCAGGCTGTATTGGAGGTCATTGCCCATCCGGCTACACATGCGGCTCTGGTAACTTGTGCTACTCTACTTCTTCTAGCGGTGGACGTAAGAGTCAGTGAAATTTCTAGTACCCAAATGATTAAAGCATGTGTTGGTGGACAATGCCCTACTGGCTACACCTGCGGTAGATACAACATGTGCGAACCAGTGTCAACAGTTACTGAATCCAACGGTGGACGTAAGAGTTTTCTGAACTTTTAAATAACAATTAACCTCAGCATGTGTTGGTGGACAATGCCCTACTGGATTCGTATGTGGAGGATACAACATGTGCTATCCAAAAACTACGACTACAGTGGCTCCTACCAACGGTGGACGTAACTTGCTTTCAAAATGCTAGCAGACGATTATGTTCAGCATGCGTTGGTGGAACTTGCCCAATAGGATACACTTGCGGTGGATACAACATGTGCCACCAAACTAACGTTCTGGGATGTAAGTTTACGAAATCAATCAAAACGCACGTTTTAGCATGCGCCAACGGTCGATGCCCTACTGGATATAAATGTGGAGCAGGAAATCTTTGCTACGCCGTGAACGCGGTGTACAGTTAAAAGAAACTGCACGTGTTGGATAACGTTTTATGCTCATTAATAAAAAACATTTGGCGATGTCGTTGTGTATCTCTGTGCTGGCGTGAATTTTCTTATACTAGGAAATGTAGATATTTGCTATCTCTACAACCTGGGATAATCAAATATATATAAAAAAAGAGAAAGCGCATATTTATTCCCCAATGTATATCAGTCAACGAAAATAGAAACGTAGCTTAGTGTTATTATTTGCAGCTTTCTCCGTCAGCACCGCAGCTGTATCTAGACTACGTATTCCTTTAACACAACTTTATTTGGAAAAAATGTTGTATAGATTATGTTGTGTAACGGAAACAGAACAAACCCTCATTTTCACAAAGCATTTGATTTTGCAATGTCTGATCGATGCGTGGAAGCAGTCTGCGTATGCGTGAAATTTGCAAAATGGCCTGTGCATCGGCGTTGATAAAAGTTTTCAAACATTCAATCATTGCATTAAACTCCAGAGGAATGGGTCAGAAGATTGCAACTTGTCTTAAAGTTCAAACTAAGTATTCTGGCGGAAAAAACCTGGCCAGAGCTACCTTTCCATATTTTTTGACTTTCAAACTTTTATGTAGTTGTATCTTTTAACCTGAATCAAATTCTTCTACTGTGAGACCTTTTTCAGTAGGCGTAAAGTAATTTGTGTTGGACTCAAGAAACAATTTTAGCTCGTTGGCAGGCATATCATTTGCGTACTCGTTGTGCTGACTGCCTTTCCTTTGGTATTGACTCTCAATGTCAATGATCAAATTGGACGTGGGTTGCAGAAAAGAGTCTTTAAGCAATTCATTCAGCTTGCAAGTCTGGCACCTGTCAGCCGGGATCTGGAGCACTGTGTATTAAAGACAATTGCTACATTGTCCATGCATCAGCTCAGATTGGACGTATGCAGATATTTCAACTTAATTAAACTTTAGCATTCAGCATGCATCAAGGGAAAGCATTGTCCTCCTGGAGCCAAGTTTGGAAGTGATGGAGGATGCTACGACTTTGAGTGATATGCGTTCGCTGTAATTATCTGAAACTTAAATTGTGCGAAAATTGTGTTCCAAACATGCTTTTAAAACGACTCAAAAATTATGTACGACTGTCATCAAAATTAAGTTATGGCACATGCTAGTACAAACTTTTGCTACCGCTCTGTTTGCGGGGTCGCCTGTTTAATCAAATTTGTAATGATTGACATCATGTCATCTGGAAAATGTACGCCAAATTTACACCACGCACAAAATTTACGTAAGTTACGCCTAACCTAAAAACCCTAGTTACGAGTTTGCCGATAAATCTATCAGTTGGTTAAATTGTTTCTTGCACCGCAGACGTCCCAGATCTTTCGCCGGGAATTGTGATACCGGGGCGCCGTATCTCTCGCACTGGTGGTCATCGATCGCCGCCTTCTTCATTGCTCTACTACCTGGGCTATTATTCTCCCGGATTCGGGCTACACCCTCTCATTGTGGCTTGTTTGTAGTTCATTTGCAAGGTGATTTATTGTCAGCGCAAGGTGATAAGAAAATGGACAAAAGTCATCATTGCCTGCGATTTTCGTCATTTTCCTGCTGCCCGTCAGCAATCTTCTCTATATATTACGTTGTTTGTTCTTTTCATCTAAGTGCCTTATTATGTTTTCCAACCAATTGTCTTGATACATTTATGCTTGTAGGGCAGAATGTCGCGTATAATGGAAATGCAAAGAGTAGAATGCTTCTCTTCTGCGCATCGGCTTCACTCTCACCAACTTAGCGACGAGGAAAACAAGAAGACTTATGGAAAATGTAATAACCCTAACGGCCATGGACATAATTACACTTGGAGGGTATGTAATCTAAAATCCGTTCAAATTTTGCAACTTCAGGTCATCTTAAAGGGAGAAGTAGATAAGGTCACTGGAATGGTGTTCGACCTAGCAGAGCTAAAGAAGGCTATGGCTGATGTGATGGATATTGTTGATCACAAAAATTTGGACAAGGATGTGCCTTTCTTTAAAGTGAGTTTTTTAACGACTGATTATTCTTTATAATTTTTAATCGTGTTTATTAAAAAATGTAAAGAAAAATGCAAATTATTTGTTTTCACATTTTTTTTCGTTTTGTAAAAATAATTTTCCGAATTAACTTTATGCAGCTGCAATGAATGAAACTCCATTTTGCATTTTAATAATTATTTCCCAAGTAATAGTTTCAAAAAACAATTATGTTGATACTATTTGATTGTTTTCTTTTAATTATCATTAATAAATTGTTGTTTTCAGGAAAATGTCTCCACTTCCGAAATGGTGTGCATGTACCTTTGGCAAGAGCTGAAAAGTCGTCTTTCCCGTCCTGAACTCCTCTATAAATGCATCTTGGAGGAAACGAACAAGAACATATTCGCATACATGGGATGAATTTCCCACAATGTCCCTCCTCTTCGAACCCTCTTTGTTTGTGCACCTGTTCCCCCGCCGTCCCTATGTGGCCATCGACTAGCTGTGGTCACTAATGTCGCTCCCTCTGCTGTTTGCCGCGTTGGCTGCCCTAGTCCCTGCTCAATTAGGTGACAATTAAGTTTTATTATGTTTCAATAATAGTCTATTACTATTTATGTTAAAAATAAAATTTTGTTTTTTTTAAAAGTTTCTTTCGGACCCAATACCGTCGCATACAATGGATCTATCCGCTCTTTACTTGTCTGAAAGATGTATATCAAAATTATTTTAAATCCATTTTGTGCAAATATGTGTGGAACATGCAAAAAACGCCGTCTGGCAGAGCTGTCACATTTGTACATTTTGTTATTTTCATGGGCAAGTTGGCAGGACAACGATGTAGTAATTGAAACTACCTAAAATAGTGAACATTGTAAAGCTTAATTGTGTTAAAAAACTATAGCCAACATTTAAAAAAAAGACCATATGTTCGGTTTCTGCAACTTGTAACAATAATAATCAAAGTTCGATGTACTCTTCTTTTCATGAAACTACAGTAAAAACTGTTTTCTCGGGTTTTCTTGCGACTGAAGATAGTGAAATTTTAAAGCATGCTATTTTTCAGAGATTCGTGCCTGTTGTGGAACCCCTTCAGTCAACTGTAAAACATTCCAGCGGCCAGAAGATCTCTTTGGAACAGCTTGTTGTGCAAATAATCCCTACAACTCCTACACGGAGTTGTGCTGCTCAGGAGCCGTTAGAGATAGGAGAAGAGGAGGAGCCTTCGCTGAATTGTGTTGCGGAACTGAGGTAGATTCATCTCTCCCACTTTTCTTTAATCTGTTTCTGTCCTCTCTCTCTCTCTCTCTCTCTCTCACTCTCTCTCTTTCTTTCTTTCTTTCTTTCTTTCTTTCTATAACAACTTTTCAGGTTCTTCGCTATGACCAGACCTGCTGCGACGGTGTCGTCCACAACGTAGTTAACGGAGACTGTTGTGGAAAAGCTGTGTTCTCAAAAGCCGAACGAAATTTCCTCTGCTGTAACGGTTCCCTGGTTAGAACCACACGGCCAACAGACGTTTGTTGCGGCGCTGATGTGTACGATGGAGGAAAGGATCAAATTTGCTGCGGAAATTTGGTAAAATCCCAACTTTTTTAACCTTTTTTTTAAACTGTTTCAGGTCTTCGAAGCCACAGCCTTTGATTCATGTTGCGAAAAGAATGACGGCACCCATACACCATTCAAAAGTAGTTCTCAGTTCTGCTGTGACGGAACACAACCTAAGGGACAGAACATGTCCTGTTGCTACTTGCGAACGATAACTGGGCTTTTGCAGCCTACACCTTACAGTTCGAGAACACAGTGTTGTAAGTATCCATATAATCAGTTGTACGCTCCCAACATTGATGGTAGTTGTACGTAGTTGATTGAGGAAACGAATAATTGTTTGTATAGGTACGGTTAATAAAGTACTTCTTATGCGTGTGATTATGAACGTGTGCGTGTGAGTATTTTGTGGGCGAGTGTGAGTGTGAGTGAGTATGAACGTACGCGGTTGCGCGTGCATATGCATGTGTATGTGCGTCGGTGCGTATGCGTGTGTATCTGTAAGTGGAACATAATCAATGCAATACTTTATTACCAAAGTGAATCTTCTCACTGTCTAGCCTCACAAGCTTGAGGAAGTCTGCTTTCAATCGAAACAGAGCAGTCGTTACAGAAAATTTCAAATTGGTTGAATTTTTCTGTTCCAGTTTCGTTGGTAGTCCTGTATTCAACAAAGCAGTCCAAGGGTTTTCTATTCAGATATGTTGCGCTTGTCAACTTCCAGTGATGTCTGGATAAAGTCGTCCCCCCAAGCATACTGCTTGTCACCGTCTCCTTTCGTCTAAAAACCACATATTATACATTTTGACAGTTGAAAACCTCGATGGTCATGTTGATAATTCTCCATGTATGGAACCAACCGGCAATGTTTCTGGGGATATCTGAAAGAAAAAGGGTTATCTCTCTCTCTCTCTCTCTCTCTCTGTCTCTCTCTCTCTCTCAACATCTCCCTACACCACCTTTGTTGCTCCTTCCAATAAACCATCCGCCATCTTGTTCTTTATTGCACAAGCAGTATTGGGAAACAGCTACATTCATGTGTTTTTCAGTAAAAAGCTAAAACAGAAGAGTCAACAACACTTATAATTGTTTGAATCTAATATACTATTCTTCCTTTTATTCCTTAAAGACTTGAATGGGGTCATTTTTAAATATCTACGGTGCTTCCAGATCCGGGGGAGGATCTTGACGTGCCACTTTGACCTATCGATTTCTCCGCGTCTGGCCGGCCTGGCTTTACAACCGGGCCTTAAAGGAGCAGTCAGGAGTCTTTTTTTCATTTTCGTCGTGTACGGTCAAAATTTTTACTAATTCACTATGCGTAAAAGTCTGGCACACTCGTCAAATTCCGAGTCCTCTCGGCTGATTAAGACTGATAACTTTGATTCAGTTTTAAAAACGGCGGACGCATAACGGGAATATTGGACCCAAATTTTCATAGTTTTTTGATCAGCCGAGTTTTCTCTGATATGAGTCCCCACTGACGGTTCCTTTCATCGAATTTTTAAACCATAAAATTTTCTGCCAGGTGTGTGAAGTACGAAATTGAGATTGAGTCAAACTCACATGTTCCAGATCACCAAGGCACTCTTCCACACCGCCACCAAATCAGGTGCTTAGATGATCCGCATAGGACGACAATGAGTTCAGGAAGCAGTCCATGAGCTCATTTCCTGAAGTTGAAAGCCAAGTAGAAAGCCGTTAAAATCGTATTACCGTTGGCCAAACTCGCGACTAGGAGAAGGAGGAAGAAACGAGACATTTCAGCTGTGATCCACACGGACTACAGTGGTTTATATGGGCCGAAAATTAAATATCGAAGGGAATGAAAGAGACCTGGTCTATTGTTACCCACACATGTTGGGATACGGTCTAAGAAACCGGGGATATTGGTTTTTGACAAAGAAACGTCACAGAAAAAAGGGGAGATTGAGCGCGAAAGCGGGAGATGTCAAGCAGTGCCCACGCTGTTTTGAATAGCTGACTTTGAACCTGAAGTATCCAACACCTTCAAGGCTCTTCAGACTCCGGCAAGGCCAGCTAATTCCAGACCTGGTGCGCGTGCCAAAAACATGTCTGACTCTATCCAGCCGGGCCAACGTTGTTTAGAATAACCTGGTTTAGGCCTATTTTTCTCTGCTGATGATATGGCTGCCTTTTCAACGCAGAAATGAGTCTGTTCCGATCATGCTCGACGCATAGAATACAACTAGGTTTGGTCATGGTAAGCGTAAACCATTCGGCTCAAGCTTTTCGTAAGTCTCGAGGTGATACGGCAAATACGTCTCCAGTCTTTGCCTAAGACAGCCCTATTACCAATAGGTAAACCTAGGCCCGGTCCGGTTAGATACAGTCAGGGCTGACCCGGTTTGGAATTACCTGGCCTAGCCGGAGGATTTGCTCAATTATGCACGGCCAGGCTTGGCCCCCTAGTAGGCCCAGTCAGACAATTGGAGTTGGGCACGATCATGCCGGACCTGGTGCTCTCTCTCAAACAATAAAGCTTGGAGAGGCTTATTTAGAACGATTAAGGACGTTTAGGATACTTCATGTCCCAAGTCAGTTATTCAAAACAGCGTGGGCAACGTCTCCGGCTTTTGCGATCAGTCTTCCCTTCTTTGTATGACGTTTATTTATCGAAAACCGGTACCCCCCGAATCTTAGACCATATCCCAATATGCGTGGGTAATAATGGACCAGATTTCTTTCATTCCCTTCGATATTAAATTTTCTTCCCAATTAAATCCCTTGTGGTCCGTCTGGATAGTACGTAGGAAAGAAGGTGAGAGTGTGAGTGTGTATGTGCGTGCGTGCGTGCATGTGTGCCTGCGTGCGTGAGTGCGTCTTTTCGTGAGTGTTCACACAATACACAACATCAACCCAAAAACCATCTATTCCCAAGAAAGATTCAGCACAGTCGCTACCATCCTGGGCGATAGCGTCCCTCGCAACTCCTCGATTCGGTTCGCCACGAGCAGTCACAAATGATGCGGAGAGAAGATAGCGTAATTTTGGAAAGAACACTTCCTAAGGTATTGTAGTGCAGTCTGCACTTCAAAGGTTCTCCCTTTTTCTTGTAAAGCGTCCATTCGTATGTTGATATGACATCACCATCAGCATCAAACTTGTCTACAAAGTCCACTTCCTGAAACAATGTTAATTTTATTGAATGCGTATTCAGTACCTTTATCTCCATTTTGGTCATTTGGAAGTAACGGAACTCTTCCACGAGCTTAGCCGCGGTTTCTAAAAAAAGTACTCTTTAATTTTCATTTTTTGGAACAAAAACAGGACAGGGCGGTCTTCGGCCGCCTGGGGGTCATTCGTACGGGTACTCACCATTAGCGTAGAGACCGAGTGGTTTACTTCCCTCCAAAGCATATTCCACATCGCCGTCTTTAGGTATATTGACAAAACATGCAATGTATTTTGAACTTTCCACTTGCGTATACTGTATGCCAAAAAATCTGAAATGAGGGTTTTCGACTGTTTTTAAACCTGAAAAAAGTGACTATTTTTTGGCCCATAACTTTTATATATGCCCAGAAATCAAAGTTGGGTCAAGAACAAATGTTTCTGAAAATGCAATTTGCAACCCGGTGAAGAAAAATGACATGGGCCCAAAAGTTTCAGAAATTCACATTGGCCTCATAGGAAGCTTTATTCAACGACGCGCTCATAAGAGATCTTTTTATATTTCTTTTTGTTGTTGGAAAACTCGGTGTATTATTTTCTGTCGGAGTTTTGGATTTCCTTTGTCAAAAGTCGTTACATGATTTGAATATCGCATTCTGATTTGGTCAACATCGATTTTTGGTCACGGGTTACTGTAGTTGATCGTGGGTTACTGTAGCTGTTTTTAACTCTCACATGGTTGTAAATGTACTTAGGATAATATCAAAAATATGGAGTTGAACTATTTGAACTAATATGAAGCAATTTGAGAAGACTGTTTTTGATCTACCAAAAATATATATTTTTCCTGATCAAATCAGGGGCCGCTCACGTTTCTAACTGATAGTTCGTAACCATAACACTGAATTTTTTTTCCAAATTTAAGCAAATTTTGATTGGGCAAGGAATCGAATGAAATAGATCCCCATTCGCTCATTCCAAAAATGAGTTTTTTTTTATAAAATCCTCGGCCCGACCCGCGGCCGGGTTCAAATTTTCTAAACCTTAGAAAAAAAGTTTCTCACTTTATATGTGTACTAATTGTGTTTCTAGAGTTACTAGTGCATAAAACAACTCAGGCAAAAAAGTTTAGTCGACGGGGGATTGAACTGGGGTAACTTCGTACTATCAGCCCAACCTCTTAGCCG
>JYHL01001262.1:0-10325 GCA_000934875.1 Oscheius sp. MCB
TCTGTCTGTCTGTCTGTGTCTATCTCTCTCGCTCTTCCCCACTCTCACTATCGTTCCTTCTTTCTCTCCTGTGTCATCAAATCCAATTCATGTATAGATCATGTATCTTAATTTCTTAATGGTCGATTGCTCAACATTGAAACTGTTTATTGTAATGGTAGTGCAACTTCAAATAAAAAGTGAACCTTTTTTATATTTCAAGAGCACCCGCGAACACTCTAGATTAAATTCTTGTACTTCGGATCTTCCAAATTCTGAGCACATTGAATTTTTCTTAACCGTTTACCATATAAGATTTGTTAATAAAGTGCCCATTGCACAAATCAGTTTCTTCTTCCCGTTCTGGTATCGTTTCGTAGTTGTTTTGATTTCTTTCCTGAAAAGATAAACACTATTTTGACAAAAAAATACAAACCCTTCTCGAATTTTCGATCTTGTTCTCCTCAACAGACAGGTCAATTAAATGTTGCATTTGTGTTGATTCTCTTCTTTCTCTTCTGTCCTAAAATCTTATCAAGTCGGCGGTTTGTACGTCGAACTGACCTTTTTGGAAGATGCCTTCTGACGGGTATAATGACAACAACACAGGCACGCTGTGACAATGATAGCAATGTTACTGCCCAGAACCGCCATTAAGAGAAGAGCAGCGTTTCTGAAATGTTTTTGTGAAAAAGTTAGAGACAGACCGAGACCGAGACAGGGAGACAGAGAAATAGAGACACAGAGAGACAGAGGCATACAGAGAGGCAGAGGCAGACACAGAGGCAGTGGCCGAGGCAGGCATAGAGACAGAGACAGAGGCAGATACAAAGAGACAGAGACACATAGAGACAGAGGCATACAGAGATGCAGAGGCAGACACAGAGGCAGAGGCAGGCACATAGACAGAGTCAGAGACGGAGAAACATATGGAGAAGTAATCGAACGAAAACAACAGACTGAGAAGAGATATGCCTACGCAGATAAAGAGTGGGAGTTCGTACCGGTCGAAAGTGTTAGAGTTTTTCGAAGTACTTGTGAGGTCGATAGAGGTTGGTCTTGTCGTTGCTGAAGTAGAATCTGAAGGCACTGCTTCCTTAGAGGACGCTGTTGCTGGGGTTGTTGTAGACACCCATTGTGTCGTAGAAACGGACTTTGAAGTTGTAGTTGTTGAGGTAGAAGTTGTGGTAAAATTGGTTGGAGATGCCGTTGTGATCTTAGCAATTGTAGTAGCTGTACTCTTAGGACTAGTCGTTAAAGGCATTCTAGTTGTCGTGGTAGTTGTAGTTGTCGCTGATGTTGAAGTTGCATCTTTCCAGTCGCACAAGCTCACTGATGATACAATACCACCGTAGTTACAAGGTTTGGAGCCAGACGAAGACGTGCAGGTACTATTCTCATTCCAGGTTTTGTACCGCAGCCACAAGTATGTGCCTTTGCAATTTTTGGCTTTATACAGGCGAATGCACTTTCCAAGTGCTTTTGCACCCACAAGTTGATTGTTGAGTGAATTGGGAAGGGTGTTGCATCCCTCTGACAAATAGAAAAGTTGACTGGAGTCTGAAAAAGAAATATTGTGAAGTTACAAAGGTCTCTTACTGTTTTTGATGTCTTCTGCTGTATAAAAAAGGACTGGGTTGGTATCTTGCGCTGGTGTTGTTGTAGTCACCATGGTAGTAGGTGTAGCTGTTGCTGTTGAAGGCCTCCTTGTTGTCGTTGTTTTGGTAGTGGTTTCTTCATCACACCACTTCATGGACGATGCAATTGCTCCAAAGTTGCACGGTTTGCCATGAAGTTGAGTAATTCCTCCGGTACTCAGACAACAGTTTTTTCCTTGACATGTTTCAGACACTTTCGTTGAATTTCCGCGACAATCACTGTGTTCGTAGAGAATTATGCAGTTTCGAAGGGTATTGACTGCTGAGATTTTATCATTCATGAAGTAGGTTAAATTGCTACATCCCTCTGATGGGTAGAAACGGTGGGCTTCCTCTACAATGAACAGTTTACTGAGAGTATAGGGAACGCACGTAAACACGCACATGCACACGCACACATACTTACTTTTCTCAAGATCCGTTGTTTTGTAAAACACAACGGAGTTCTTGATTAAATTGGCGGAAGCGAAGGCCGAAGCGATGAGAAGAAATCTGATAATCATTTCACAGATAGGCGGGTATCGGTACCACCCCTACCTTATGAAGGTGTGTTGATAAATTATTTCTCAGAAACATTGCTTTTTCGGAAATTTATCTGACCTTTACAGAATTTCTCACTCTCATGTCTCTAACTCATTCCTTTTTTTTTCTTTATCTTTCTTTCACTCCCTCTTTATTCCTTTTTCTCTTTCTTTCTCTTCTCTTTCTCGTTCCCTTTCTCTCTCTCTTCTCTCTCTCTCTTTTACTCTCTCTTTCCATTTTCTTCCCCAAATCTTTCTCGATTTCTCAGTTCATCTAACCATTACAGAATTTCTCACTTCGAAGTAATGATGACTCTATTGTCTCTTTTCTCATTTTCTTTTTTTTTCTATCAGGATCTATTCCTCTCTCTCCTCTCTCTCTATCCATTTTCTTCCCTCAAATCTTTCTTGATTTTTCAATGTATTGCCCACATGTAAACTATGAAACCCTATCAAAGAAGAAATTGTCTTGCCATATCTACGACGGTTTCCAGTTTTCGGGCAACCCAGTTTTGTGAGAAATACTAACTGTTCTGCTGTATATTAGGGCACCCTTCAACCCGAAAATGGCAGTATGCATTTCACTACCTTCGCCTTTCTTGGAGTTCTTCTCCCTCTCTCCGAAGCGTTTCACATCACCCTTTTCTACAACGTCGAACATGAAGGTTAGCTAAACAGACACAGAAAAGTCTATGAAATTTAGGGAGTAGTGAAATCATTCCACTAAACGAAGAGGGTTGCACGAACTTTAGCGATTTCAGCCCTGATCTTCTAAGGTCAGTCTCATCTATTAGCAGCCATGGAAAGTGCATTTACCTTTGCGACAAAGAAAATTGTGAGGGAAGATGCGTGAAGATGATGCCTGAATGCTTTGCTGATAGGGGCTGCTGTCCTAATCACTGGAACTTAGGAAGCTGCGACTTTGATAACAAGGCTGTTTCTGTAAGGCATTTTAAGTGTGAATGAATTTGTACTTTGTATATTATTTGTGTACATACATAGAGAAAGAAGCAGATAGACACAGAGAGAAACAGAGGCAAAGAGAAAAACAGAGACAGCGATAGCGACAGAGATAGAGAAAAAGAAAGAGGCAGAGACAGAGACAGAGAGAGAGAGAATTAGAGAGAGAAACAGACACAGAGATAAAGACAGAGACAGAGACAGAAAGAGAGACAGAGAGACAGAAAGGCAGAAAGACAGGGAGACATAGAGAAAGAGAGAGACAGAGAGAGACAGAGAGACGAGTTAGATACAGAGACAGAGACCTACCTGAATCGTGCCAGCAGTGTCTTTCTCAAAAGCTTTCCTCATGAATAGAGGCAAGCCCGAAACGCGGCAGTAAGTAGCAGTTTCATTTACATCTCCTAGAAGCATCCACATTACCGGAGTGTGAATTTTCGGCTTTGTTGTACGTACGTTGAAGTATTCCATTTGATTTGAGCCATTGCACCAATTCTGAAATAAATAGGTCAAAGTATTATGAAAAACGATGACAAGTAATCTCGATTATCATTTTTGATCGCCATATTGCAAGGAAATAGTGAAGATGCTAACAAAAGAAGCTTTTGAGAGTTTTTTGAAACATACAAAACATCGTTTTTATCATGTTTTTAATGTTTTATCTTATTGATCCAACATCTTATGGTGTTTAAAAAAAATAGTGTAAAAAGAAGTTTTTCAATCCTAGTTTTAAACTGATAAAATAGAAAACCTATTGAAAATGAAAACGCGTCTGTTTGCAGTGTTTGCCGCTCAAGGTCTCATATCCGATCGCTAGCCTATATAGCGAAATTTAGACGAAACTGCAAGGCTATGCCCCCCCTAGGCTAGGAAACTAGGCATGGGTGAAAAAATTAAAGATATTTTTTTTTGTTAATTTTTGGTATTTTTCTCCTATGCTATTATAGTCTTTGCCAAAACAGCTAGGGCAGGGGTTTGCAAATTTTTTCTTACTGAACTTGAATTTTTTTCGACGTTTCGTGCATTAATTACTCAGGCAGGGGTAGAAGCCAAATCATCCAGGAAGGGTAGCTTTTACGAGGAGTAAAAGCTAAATTTTTCCGTTCGATACACAAATCTTATTATTTCAAAGCGCAAATCAATATTTTTCACACAGTTATAAAACATTCACAATTCTCTGAAATGTTGGCGAAATTATACGTAAAAAAAGGCAGGTGTGATATAAATAAGGTACAACATTAAAAATTGGAGATAAAAAACTAAAACGATGAAGAGTTTTTATTATAAATTGGGATAGATTATGGAGAAAAAATACAATAAGATATGTTTTTCTGCCTTGTAAATTATCCTGTGCATCCCGAAACATCGCATTAAAAAAGAGAGATGGAGAGAGAGAGAGAGAGAAAGAGGGAGCAAAAGAAAGAGTAACGAAAAGAGAAAGTGCGAAGGGCTAGAAAGGGGAGACAGTTGAAAGATAAACAAACATATGACTTTGCGCGCACAACAGGTGCTGGCGACACGCTGTGCAAATGCCGCCCTTGTCGGTCAATCTGTAATATTGTCCGTAGATAAGCGGAATCATAATATCGGCTGCAAGCGCTGACTAAGAATAGTATCAACAACATAATCAACACAAAACAACGCTTAAGTCCTTCTAAACACCCATGAATGCAAAGCAAAATGCTTATCAACACTGTGAAACAGTGAAACAAAATTACAAATTCAGGAATGGTATAGTCAAATCCAAGACTACTTCACTGAACTGGTTTCAGTGTTGTAAGGAGAGTTTTCAGCATAGAATATTGAATGCCCATAATGTTTAGAAGCCAATTCGGACACACTAAAAGTATAGAAACGTTACCAAAATAAAATACAGAACTTTTTAGAATAAAAAAATTCACACAAACTGTTTTTAATGCATTAAGGAAAACTAATACAATGTTTTGAAACTTGTAGCTAATGTAACAAAATGAAAATGAACTGGTAGGTGGTTGTTCGGCTTTTCTTCTAAACCCAAGAACCGAAAGGAATTATGTCATAAATTTTTCTTTTCAAATGAAATTTCATGGAAACATTCGCTTGCTTAAACTTTGATTCATTTTTTGTTGTGAAAGATTCGAAGGTGTGGTGGGAACTTTGCGCATAGGCTTGTTTTTAAAAAATCTCTAAAGCATTCGAACAACTCATTAACATTAAATTTAATACAAAAAAACAAATAGTCATCTTCAAGTGTGATTACATTTTTCCACATTATTTGGTTCGCTGCTTCAGAGATTTCCCGAATTAATATTTGTTTGGTTTCAATTAATATGTTCTAGGGGAAATTTGGATGTTCAAATCTATAAAGCCGGATTTTAGTATTGAAGGCGTATAAGCTTTGTAATTTGTTATAATCAAATTATTTTACAGTTTTGTAATAAAAAAGGTGTAAATCGTTCTATTCAATTCATTAGTTTGTAATATGGACTATTGTGCTAAGAGAGTATCATGGATCGAATGCATCACTGCCAGATCAAGTTTCTTAAAGTAGTGCCGAAGCATTATCACGAAATAATATAAATATACAGAAAGAAAATATAGAAATATAAAAAATTATAATTAAAAACTGTAAAAATCTTTTTCTTTGTTAAAATCTTGCAATGCTCTCACTAGCGCTTCAACGCTTGATTTGGCTGGAAATCGTTGCCTTCGTATCCTACGAATAGCGCTCAACCCCGTAACCTGTATTTTTGAATAAAACTTTAAAATATTGGAACGAAGAGAGATTATTACACCACGGGGCAAGAACTATACTCACATACTGATGTTCAAATGTGAGGAAATTCAGAAAAAGTCTTCCACAAAATGCCTGAGAAAAGTTGTTTTTTTCAAAGTTAGCCAAGGTATGCGCAGACTATATTGTTTTCGATTCATTTAAAGAATTTTACAAGTAACCTGAAACATTCTGTTTTTTGTGTTTTTTTCTTCAGTGATTCTCAGTTCGATATTTAAAATTGACACTGACAGGGAATCGTACCCCAATTCATCTCTTTTACTGAAAAACACCATGAAATTTTTGCATGAAATCTTTATTTCTTTCGTTTAAGAAGAAACTCAGATACTTTTTGGTGGTTTAAAAAAATTTCTCTACCCCACATATGTATACTCACCGCCTAATCCACTTCGGTCGATTTAACTGCTAGCCCTGGCCTGAGTATCGAATGTGAAAAAACTAAATCTCGCAAAACAAAGTTCAATATTTGCTTACTCACGAAAACATTTTTTTCAACTTTTGTTGCAACAACAGGAAATGGCACCACAACTCATCTCTTTCATAGGTAAACTACTTGAAATATTCGATTGATAAAAAATTCTTTCGGAATTCTGCATTTTCTTTATTACAATTTTTATTGTTCAAGATGTAAATCACCAAGCACAAGCGGCACAAGCTTGAAAAATTTACCGCACGCGGTTTTTAACATAATCGAAGAAGAGAAGTGATTTTGAACCAATGGCTGAATAGAAGTTAATTCGAAACAATTTCAAAAAAAATATTACAGCCTTTCTGATTGATTATGAGTAATACTAATTTTATGCTGAAAAAAAGTTTTCAAATTTTTATTCTGTCTATAACCATCGCGCCAACTATAGTTTGGCCAATTTAATTTGTATGAAAGGTTTCCAAAACAATTAATTCAAAAACATTATTCATTAAAAAATTTTTTGCAGGTAACGAAAATTTCTGGAATGTTACAAAATTTTACCTTATAAAATTGATTGTCGTTTAAACAATTAGTACTAGTGAAAATAATTAGAAGAATTTGATCACGTTACATACTGATTTTTTTCGAGTGTATTTAGTTTCTAACTAAATTTTTGCAAAATCCGTAATATAATTATTTTCTACCTAATTTGAAAAAAAAGATATATTCTAGAATGTTCCAGATATCCTTCGAATTTACTTTCTCAAGTTACCTTTTTAATACAGAGTCGAACAGTGCAGAACCGACCTGTTTGTTTGAAGCCGAGAAAAGTGAAAATACAATTCAAACAGTGGAAGCGTTATGGTTGAAATTTCGAAAGACGTGTGGTCAGCACTAACAGAGGGGCGGTGACCAACAGCGCCATCGCCGATCGATGAAATGGCCCTTTGAATCGCCGCCAGATGAGTCAGTTTTTGATTGAAAGGTTCTAAAAGCTTTTAGCGAAAGACCTTTTTTCGAACTATGAAGAAAAAGGATAAACATTGCAGCTTCAATGTTTTGGTTATTTTTTAGATTACTAGCACAAGTTGAAACATTAGTTTCTCACTGGGTGCCATGTCTAACTATAAACACGCTTACATTTATTTACACAAAGGTTTCACCACGCCTTTCAACTTCTGCTAAAATGCTAATCGCTTGTTGAGTCAGGCTGCGCTGTATCAGTCACAAGATCATGGAAAACTTCAAAAAAAAATTCAGTGGTGACTGGTTTCTCTGTTCTAGTTCTGCGTGCTACTTGAGTCGGTTCGTTATGTGCTTTATCTCTCTCTCTCCCTCTCTCTCTCTCTATCTCTGAATCTCTATTTGTCTCTCTCTGTCTGTCTCTGTCTTTTGTCTCTGTCTCTCTCTGACACTATTTCCTCTCTATCTCTCTCTCTCTCTCTCTCCCTATCCCTATTTGTCTGTCTGTCTGTCTTTTCTGTCTCTGTCTCTGTCTCTCTTTCTTTCTCTCTCTCTCTCATTCTCTCTCTTTTTCTCGCTCTTCATCTCTCTACCCCTCCCTCTCTCTTTTTCTCTCTTTCTCTCTCTCTTCCTCTCTCTCTCTCTCTCTCTCTCTCTCTCTCTCAGTTTCATAGTCGCCTGTGAACCATACTATCTACTTCACACTGTCTTTCTGCCTATCCTATTTCACCGCGCTTGAATGTTTTGATACAACTTTTTCTTGTTTACGCAAAGAGAAACCTCAATATCTTTTTGAGAATGGGTTCTTTGCGTTGCTCTCAAAAATGGATTCTTTTCAAGTTGTTGATAAAAGTTAGCAAGAGAAAGCTCGAATGTGACCTTTTCGCGGCCCTCTTGGGCGCCTTCGGCGCTGTACGGGGCCGCTTCGCGGCGCTACGGGGCGCCTTCGGCACTATACATTTTACGCTACGCTGCTAACCAACAAACAGAAAGACAGTCCTCAAATGTTTGATTGTTCAGTCTCCCAATTAAATTTTTTATTGATCGACTATTTCAAGTTGTTTACCTATGAACTAGATGAGTTGTGGTGCAATTTCCTGCTGTTTTAGATTGAACTTTGTTTTGCGAGATGTTTTGTGAGAGTTTTTTTACATTGGTTACTCAGGCAAGGACTAGTAGCCAAATCGGTCGTAGTAGCTGAGGTGATAAGACAGTATGTGTTTAGTAGGAACGTAAAAGAAGAAACTGGGGATTTTTCTTAAGGGAAAGAAGTAAACAGAACCAAAAACATTGAACTGCGGAAAATATTTTTTAAAAACTTTTTCATGTTATCCTTCAGCTCAAACTTTTTTTGTTGAAGACTTTGTTTTTTTTTCGTGGCAGCCTGTTGGCGATCACAAATTGGCGCTTTTATCTCAGCCGCGCCACATGCGCTGACCACTATAAAAAAAACTGCCAGTGTTTGCCATGTTCCTTTGCAACACTTCAAACTTCTAAAATTTGCGCTTAAAATTTGGGTTTGGCTGCTAACGTTTGCCTGAGGATTCAACGACCAATACAATACTCCTCCAAACTATAAGAATAACACTGAAATATTGGCGCAAAAAAATGATTTCTAGAATGTTCCAGATGTCCTGTACATATCATTTATCAAGTTTCCTTTTAAATACGGCGTCAAACAAAGCTTCATGTAAAATCAACCTGTTTATTTTAAGCCGAGAGAAGTGAAAATACAATTCGAACAGCATGAGCGTTATGGTTGAAATTTCGAAAGACGTGTTGTTGTCAGCACTAGCGGCGGGGCGGTGACCAACAGCGAAATCGCCGATCGATGGAATGGCCCTGTCAATCGTCCCCGGACTAGTCATTTCTGACTAAAAAAGTTCTAAGAGCCCTACATCCGCTGCTGAAGATCACGCAGTGCTGACCATTTGTCCAGATGACGATAGATAATGGCCACCCAGGATAAAGATCGAAGTCCCAGGTTCAGCGAAAGGACTTCTTATGATATTTGAATAGAGAAAAAGGATAAACATTGCAGCTTCAATGTTTTGGTTATTTTTTAGATTACTAGCACAAGTTGACGCACCAGTTACTCTTAGATAGTCGAGTCTCAATGTGATTTTGTATATTTTTTTACACAAAGGTTTTTCATGCCTTTCGCCTACTGCTGAATACGCTAAGTTTTGTTTTCATTTTTTTCCCAAAAAAAAAATAACTGACTAAATGCTTAGTCGTATTTTCATATATACCTCCAAAAAAGAAAACCAATGTGTTGTTGAAATCGATTCATATTTGGTCTCTCTCTCTTCTCTCTCTCTCTCTCTCTCTCTCTGTCTCCTCTCTCTCTTACCTGAATACACTTCTTCAGATCATCCACCGGGAACTCGTTGAATTCTCCCTCCAGTTCGAAAGAAGTGATCCTTTCCAGAAGACCTTCCAACTCCATAGGATCCTGATGTCCCAGATCTCTCCAAGGATTTCTTCCTTGGATCAATCCGAGCAGTGCTTGGAAAAATGACTCTTTATTCATAAAAGTGATGAATCCTCTTAGGTCAATGGACTTCAAACACTGAAAATCGAGTATAAATTTGAAAATTCTGTTTATAATCATTTCCAAATCACTTCAACTGGTGTTGGCTGTTTCCGCGTTGTACTTTAGATACTCAGACAAGTGACAGCACTTAATTTGGCCAAAGTAGCATTGGCGTCGGGTATAATTACCTTGTACTCCGGCTTTTTGAAAAGTTGATAGACATTTATAGCCACGCCTTCCATGTTTAGCACACTTTGAAAGATCCCCAGTTCTTTTGGTTGTAGAATGGTCATGAGTTCCAATAAATGGGGTTCTTTAATTTGTCCACAATACAGATTTGTTCCGGGTGAGAGGTTCAAGCTCCGCAGAAGCTCCAAATCGCTGCAGTTTGTTGATTTCTGAAAATTAAAGTTTTTTCTTTTTAGAGTCAAGGTTTTAGATTGTTCATAAATGTTTTTAGAACAACTTTTGACAGTTCGACGTCGATTTCTTTTGAATCAGTAAACTCAGGGTTAGACATCAGGCC
>JYHL01001357.1:0-11864 GCA_000934875.1 Oscheius sp. MCB
TGTCTCTGTTTTTGTCTTTGTCTCTTTCTCTTCTCATTCTCTGACTCAATCTCTACAAGTGCTTGGTCATATGTAGTTCTTTCTTTTTTTTTTCTTCTCTCTATCATATCTCTCTCTATCTCCTAAGGAACGTCGTTCACATTCCTTATGGCCCATCAGCCTCCCTCTGCGGCCCATTTCCCCGTTCTCGTCCTTTCTTTGTCGGTTTGTGCGTTCGCCGCCTATCACCCATAAAACTGGCTTCTTCTTCTTCCTTCGGCATGTGGGTTCGTGTAAAAAATAGCGGCCGCCACGGCGATCTCCCTTTCTTTTTCCAAACCGTACTACCGGGACTACTGCCATAAGAACGGAATGTTTTGGCATGAAAAACGAGAGCCATTTCCTGCCAACCACCACTCTACCTTTCGTGTTTACAGTTAGGTCATGGGGCTAACAGGTTGCCACTGCTTGTGTGCTGCTATGAAAACAGCAAAATGGGGTCGACTTGTGGTGTGGGGAATGTGGAGTAGCCAGCAATGTCTCTCTATGAGGAGGAGAAGTGAAACCAAGTAGTTCTGATTCTCGTTTGCAGAGACTGCTTCGATTGTATGAGATGGAAAATATGAGATTTATTTTATCTTCTCCTCTGTCTCTGCTTTCTCTCTACATTTTTTCCTCTCTTGCACTCTCTCTATCTCTCTCCCTCCCTCTCTCTCTCTCTCTCTCTCTGTATTTCTTTATTTTCTCTTTCTCTCTAGATCGTCTCCATCTATCTCTCTCTTCCTATTCATTCACTCATCGATGCTCTCTAAGCTTTTTACTTTTCTTGTAACCATTTAGTCTCTCTCTCTCTCTCTCTCTCTCTCTCTTTCTCTCTTGCCTTCCATATATTGACCTTTTACTAGCGGAACTGGGTGTTGCCCTCCATTGCGGTTTGAATGGTTAACGAGCCAATAAGCTGCGCTGACTCATAAAGGTGCCCTGTAGGTGGTCACAGGAATTCGGCACAAGTTCCAATCCAACATACAGAGAAAGGGAATGTGTGTGTGTGTGTGTGTGTGTGTGAGTGAGTGAATGTGCGTATGTGAGTGAGACTGTCTATTCTCTGCCACCAGTTCCGAACCATTTGTTTTCCTCAGATGCCATCGCGTGCCTTCACTGCACAAGTGTCGCCAAAGTGCAGCCGTGTGGCGTGTTTTGGCGACGCAAAACTAGCGCGTTCGCGTCATAATAAGGCCCGAGGACGGGTTCTCCGAGGGCCATTTTTCGGCCTCCGCCGCTCGTGCTAATGGAAATCCGCGACTTTATAATCAAGCTATGATGTGAGGGGCTGACAACATTATACACACGGTGGAGACGACTATGAACAGGGAGAAGAGGATGAGACAGGCACGGTCGACAACCATGGCTGCAAAACGCCAATCGGTCTGGATTCGCTCTTCCTCTTCTTCTTTGGCGAGTTGGCGACAGATCTGAAATTTGAATCTCCGTTTCTGTCTCTGTCTCTTCTTTGTCACTCTTTCTGTCTCTGTCTCTCTATCTTTCTCTCTCTTAGTCTCTCTCTCTCCTTCTCCCTCTCTCTCACACTCACTCTCTCTCTCTTCCAACCTGCTTTAACTCCGTATAAACCGCATGAAGCAACAAAATCTGAGCCTCATATGCCGGATGATGAGACGGAAGGTCGGACCGAAGAGGATTTTTCGGTTCTGGTGGCATTGGAGGAAAGTTATCTTTCCCCTCTCCCCCTACAAAGGTATAGCCAGGACGAGACATACATAGAAGCCAGGGCAACCACTCCAGAAGGATTCGCCGGAACTGATAAATTTAGCCATAAAATGAAAGTAAGCATGTGAAACTACCACAGGGCTCATTTCATGAGTGTCGGGGCCTCTGAAGTGGAGGTTCAGAACGACAACGGTGAAGACGACAGAAGCAGCAACGACTAGCATGCAACAAGAGAAGAATACTCCTGAAAATTGCTTTTTTTTCTAACGTTTCTTGGGCAATACATATCTGCGTCACAGCCGGGTCGCTGCAGTTTTTGGAGCAACGCGGCTGAACGATAAAGGTCAAGGATGCGGCAGCGCGACGCGGCTGAGTGACGCGGCTAATTCAAGGAAGATAGATTTGACCTACCAATCAATGGAACAGCTTCCGAAGTCGGTGGAGTCATCTCCGAAACCATACTCAAAAAGAACACAATTGCTAGGAGAATAGTGACCTCTGAAGATAACCTCTACAACTCAAAAGTTTTCTATTAACCAACCAAGGGTAATCTTTTCTCCTGCATCTGGAGGCAAAGTGAAGCCCAACACAGTCATTAGAGAGATAAGTAGAGAAGGGATGATTAAATTAAATCCGTAATAAAGAGTTCTTCTTCTGATGTGGAGGTAGTACTTTACTGTGGGGTAGGGTTCAGGACAGCACTTGTAGTAGTTGACGTGGCGTACCGCGGGAGAGTCGACGATAGTCCATTCTCCATTGGTTACGTAGGTTGAGAGGTCCATAGAATGACCTAAAAAACGACAGTGAAAAAAGACACAGAGACTGAGGAGTTAAAACATTGAGTAAAGATATTGGTATATTGAGGTTGAGAGGGTGAAAGTTAAAGGTATAGAGATAGAAAGAGAGAGAAAGAGAGAGCAGCTGAGAGATTGGGATTGAGGACCGTTATTAAGAAATTGCAGTTAAGAAGTTTAAAATTTAGAAGTCTAAAACAGGATTTGGAACGAGAGGGTGAAATTGTCAATGAACCAGAGAGATTTACAGAAATGTAAAAAGAGAAAGATAGAAAAAGGGAAGGGACAGTTAGATGAAAGAAAGAGGAAAAGAGAGAGGGAGAGAAAGAGATTGAGGAAAACAAACATGAGATAGAGACTTACTCGAATTTGTCTCCTTCTCATCAATTTGCAGATCAAGTGCATTACCATGAAAAGTCCAGGAACCAAATTTCAATTCACACATCTGATCATCAAATGGAAACCTATAAAAACCAATAAATCGATTTTAGTCAAACCCACCATGTGACATCCAGTTGACAGACAAATTTCAGCACCCCCGGTGGAATCCAAGTGACGTCTCCTGTACTGTACACGACAAGGTTGCTCTTATATGTGGAGTCGAAGTCTTCAGCGGCACTGAAAACTTTTCAACTTAACTTTTTCTGGGATAAACAAACCTATTGTAAAGTAGAATGTCTGGTTTCCAAATGTGGTCGGAACTTCCTGGGAAGCGAATGTCTCCAATTCCATTGTAAGCCTTGGGGTCCCATTTCAATTTGTAGTCTTTCCAAGTCTGGAATTAGCATAATAAAAATGTTAGTAACGAGTTAGAAATGGACCGGCCCGGGACAAGAGCCCCTAAGTGGGCTATCCCAAAGCGTGGATTCCTAAACGAGCCGATTCGAAAATAGTGGGTGCAAAATGGGTTGGTCATATCAAATTGCCAATTGCCAACGCCAGCTAACCTTTGGGTAAGGACCTAAAGGGGCCGATTTTAGACAAAAGCTTCTAATCGGCCATATTCAATGTCAGGAGAAATAAGCTCTTTCACTGAATATGAGAACCTCAACGAAAAAGAGGACCACATGTGGCGCTAACTGGGCTGGTCATTAACACCGGTACCCTTAGGAACTGGTACCAAAGGTCCCAAATGGGACGGGCGGGACAATGATTCAAAAGGGCTATACCCAGACAAGATACCATAAAAGGCCGGCTTGAAACGAATGTTTCAAAACGGGCCAGCCACGACAACGGGTCCTTTAAGGGCTAGGCCGAAACAAGAAACCCTCTCCGGGCCGGTCCAGATAAAACGATTTTTTAACTTACATAACTCAGCCACGCATTCACAGAAACCAATTGATTCTTCTCATCCACATCCAAAATCTGTTGAAGGAATAACTTAATATGGACCACTAGGGCTTGACTAGCATTCGCTACTGGTCTTTCCAAGGGATTATATCCTTGTAATAGGTCAGCGAATAGGCGGGTCTCGGCTAGACTGCCGAAAACGGCGCCCGGGAGCAATATTAGGAGGAGGAGGTGCAGGGCGACTGTCGGGCAGCGGAAGGACAAACACTCCTGAGACATTGTTTATCCCCGATTGACGAGAGCTGGATCGGGATTTTCGATCAATTTTCAAGGAGAATTTGATGTTGTGGGTCATATTGTTCCGGGCTAACACAGTTGGTACCCATTGTTACGGGCTAGTCCGATTGGTACCCTTTGTTTGGAACCGGCCCGTAGGGTACCTCTTACTTCGGGCTGGCACTTGGTATACTTTGTTGGGCATTCAGTAGGCCCATTTTTGAAGGCCGGCCCGGTTAGTCCCAATTGTTTCAAGGAGTCCGTAGAGGTAGAGGACTCATTTTCCAGGACAAGCTGCCACCCCGCTTGCTAAGTATTTCATGTAAGGAGTTTCGTTTGAAGTACCTGAAGCAACCTTCTAATTTGATCTATCTTTGCGATTTTGAACTGAAGGGAATTATTCATGTTGGTTCGTTAGCTTCATCACGCGGAAGAAGATTTTGACCTTGGGCACGCCCCTTCGTGGCTTTAAAAGGGCGCCCAACGGACGATCAGCAGCAGAACAGCAATGTTCGAGGAGAAACTCATCGTTGGTGTGGCTTCGGCCTGCTCTACCCTGGCCATCGTCGCCTGCCTGGTCACCATCCCCCAGCTCTACAACACCATCAACGAGGTCCACGATGAAAGACTTGTCTTCTTTAGGTTCTCGATGGAGTGTCCGTGTTCCGTGTTGAGACCGACTCTGCCTGGACTGAGATGATGGACATCCAGATCACCGTCACTCCTCCCTCCAAGCCCAAGACCAACCCCTTCAACTCCATCTTCCGTCAGAAGCGTCAGGACTTCTCCGGACTCCCCGCCTGGTGCCAGTGCGAGCCCACCAAGCCCACTTGCCCTCCTGGACCCCCTGGACCTCCCGGAGAGGCTGGATCCCCCGGAGCCCCTGGAGCTCCTGGAGCCCCTGGAGAGGACAACACCTCCACCTACGCCCCCATCACTTGCCCTCCCCAGGACACCGCCTGCATCAAGTGCCCCGCTGGAGCTCCCGGACCCGCTGGTCCCGACGGACCCGCTGGACCCGCTGGACCCGACGGACAGCCCGGACAGGCCGGAGCTCCCGGACAGGACGGACAGCCCGGACCCGCTGGACCTGCTGGAGATGCCGGAGCCCCCGGACAGAATGGATCTGATGGACAGCCCGGAGCCCCTGGAAAGGACGGACAGAAGGGTAAGGGAGCTCCCGGAGCCCCTGGAGCCCCTGGACCTGCTGGTCCCGCTGGAGCCGATGGACAGCCCGGAGACAACGGACAGGATGGACAGCCGGGACCTGCTGGACCCGCTGGACAGAACGGAGCCAACGGAAACCCTGGAGCCGATGGACAGCCCGGACAGCCCGGAGGACCTGGACTGTAAGTTTCATTTATCAGTTTTTTATCTTCATTTCTTCAAAATTTTCACTTATTGATTGATTTCAGCCCTGGAAACGACGCCGCCTACTGCCCCTGCCCTCCTCGCTCCGCCGTCTTCGTCTCTCGCTTCGCTCACTAGATGGAGTATCCTCCTTCTACCACTCCTCGCGAGTGGCAAGCGTAGAAAATAAACAATTAGCAATCATTTCTTTTTTCAATGTGAAATTACTAATTGTTAAAGCTATGAGAGCAGCAGCGTGACGTGGCGGAGCAAGCGTCACGAAACTTGCTTGTAAGCAGAACGCTGCTGTCTCCAAGCTTTACATTCCTCGCCAAACCCATGTCGGCAAATTTGGATAGCTAAACTACCTTGAGGATCTAGGAACAGCACTGAAACATTGTCACACTATGCTCAATCTACGCGAAGTCGTTTGGCGATGACTATACACTGCTACTTATGAGAAAAGTTGTCACAAAAGTGTGAAACAGTTGTGCTCTCTATTTAGCGTGTTTGCTGCTACAATTAGAGTTACCCTTTTTATTTGGTTGTTTCTATCTCTGTCTCTATCTTTATGTCTCTCTCTCTCTCTCTCTCTCTCTCTCTGTCTCTCTCTATTTCTCTTAAAATCCACTTTCACTCTTTCTTTTTATGTCACTTTATCCCGTTGTATTCGCAATATATAACTTATTTATTCACACAGTACCTAAGGAAAGTAAAACGTATACTTGAACTTTTCAGGAGTTTTGCTAAACGCCTTCTGAGGATCCACTTCGTCCCGGTCCACAATTGCGTAGAGCCATTTCTCACTCTCTCCTCGTTTTCCTAATAGCATTGTAGGCCTGGCTCCGGGAGTGAGATTCATCAAACGTCCAGATTTCTGGTTGTTGATGACAATCTTCTCTTTCCTCGTTCTGAACCTCATTATATACGTTCCGTAGGGGAGGAATTGAGGCTTGAAGAAATCGATCCTGCAGATTAATTAGTTGTTTGTGTTTAGTTAAGGACTTACAATAGGTAAATAGACAATGATTCCGATGACTTTGGCGCCTGAGTAGGTACGGGTGGAGATACTGTAGGTAAAGTGGGGTCAGGCGAAGGAGAAGGTGACACTGTAGGTTTAGGCGTAGGTTCTGAACTCTCCTTCTCTTGCGATTCTTCTGAAGATGATGAGCTGGATGATGATGACTTCGAATTGTTAGGTTTAGTCACTCCTTCTAGAGACGTGGTAGGCACTGTTTCTGCTTCGGTCGACTTTGCTGGAGTAGGCTCGGTGCCTGAGGTCTCCGGCATATTTGTGGAGGATTTTGGTGTTCCACCAACGTTTGGCGTTTCACCACCAATTTTAGTTTCTTGGCTAGAAGGCTTTGTGGGAGGGACTTGGTTAGAATCCTTTTTTGATCCTCCGGAAGAGCCAGAGTTTGAATTACTTCCGGAAGGTTTGGCTTTGGGGATATGTCTAGGTAATCCAGCAGACCTCCCAGGAGCAGGAGAATCAACAGAGGACCAGCAGTTGTTGTAAGATGGGGAATCATCTAGAAGACCTTTATCTCCTTCAGACACAGATCGGGCTGAAAAAAAAAGATAAACTGGAGTCATTTGTTCCCTTCTTGCCTCACTCTCACTCACTCTTTCAGTCGCTTATTCACTCACTCACTCACTCACTCACTCACTCACTCACTCACTCACTCACTCACTCACTCACTCACTCACTCACTCACCTCACATGTTCTCTCACACACTCTCTCTGCCACTCTCTCTCTCTCTCTCCCTCTCTCTTTCTCTCTCTCTCTCTTTTTCTCCTCTTTCTTATGTGAAGTCACAATATAACTCACAAGGAGGTCGATTCGCGTGACAGCCCAAAGCGATCTGGTAGAAGGATGAGAATCAGAAGGAACTTCATTGGTTTGTGATCACCCATTCCGAAACGACTTTTATACCAGGCATCCCGTAAAAACGCCGTTTCTAATCAAAGAGTGCCGCTACCATCTTGTCGCAACTTTTTCAATGTTGCGCTTACTTCAGCCGGTTGACATTATAAATGACGGATGTCGCTAAGCGAGAACTGATATGGATTCTTTAAACATGTGCCACAGACCTAGATGTTCCTTGATCTTGAAGCGTCAATCACAAAACAACATTTATTTTTCAGTAAAGAAGTGATAGTTAGTCAATTGAGTTGAAATCACAATTTCCAGGGAAGAGCTTTGAGTATTCGGCGTCGAACCCCATAATCGATCGAATCTGGGCGTAGTAGATCATTTCTTCTTCTGGAGTCATGTCGTAGAGGATCACAGGGAAGGTGCGGTTGTAGTTATTGCGAGTACGGTCTGAAAATGATTCTCTAATATAGGAAGGAGGTGTAGAGGGAAGGAGAGAGAGACAGAGAGAGAGAGAGAAAGTGCAAATGAGTGGGTCAGTGAGTTTTCTTCTTTTCCACCTCATGAATGAAAAAGAGAGTAAATGAGTGAGTGAGTGACTGAGTGAGTGAGTGAGAGAAAAAAAGGGGAATTTTTTATTACCTTCAGCTTGTTGTTCCACCGGAGTCTCTGGAAAAGGAGTGGGTACCCGGTACTCATTTTCCTCGCAATCTTCCTCATTCTGAACCTTTTCTTCTTTTTCCTCTTTTTCCGAGCTCATGAAGTCGTCAATAATCCTCTGAGCCTTCAGAATCCTAGCTTGATGCCTATCCCTCTGCTGAGTTAATTTAGAGATTTCTTCCTCCTTTTGCTTCACTTGCTCCAGAGACATCTGGAGCATTGATTGGTACTGCTCCACCATCTCCTTCCAGTAGTCCTCCTTATCAGTTTCAGTGTCGGGATCTGAAAACAGCGGCATTCAATCGATTTAAAGACAAAATAATCGATAAGCGTAAACGCAGGACAGACTAGACAGAAAACCTTACCTTGGACGGGATTTTTCAGACGCTCCTTCAGGGCTTTGTTTTCCGCGTGGAGCACCAGGTTGTCCTGGTTTAACTCTTCAATAGTTTTTCTAAATTTTTTAGTAAACCAAAGTTTCAATTTAATCGTTACCTGGCTTTTTCCAGCTGTTCACAACGCTTCCTAAGCAAACAGGAAGGCGTACTGCTTCCGTAGACGTACTGCATGTTGCGGACTTCAACCACAACGTGGCCTGGAACTGATTGCTTAGGAGGGATGTGAGTGACCAAGAAAGTCAACAAAATGATACTTAAAAGTAAGAAAAATGAAGCAAGAGTACCTACCGACGGCGTACTGAAGGTTGCAGCAGCCGCAGTACACAAATAGGGCGGTGGAGTCCACGCAACGGTAACCGATAGTTTTGCATTCGACTCGGACGTACCTGTAAGAAAGGAATGCTTTAATTAGAAAGCTTATATAGTTTTTATGGCACTGCTGCTTTTTCTGACAGAAAATTTAAATTATGGGAACAGGACCAGAAACCTTAAATCGCCGATGCACCATAACAGGATATTTGTCACGGACCAAATTCTGCTCTAATTTGAAGAATTAATGCGCAAAGAATTTAAAGTTTAAATCAATTTTTTTTTTACAAAGTGGACCCTAGTCGGCCCGGCCCAAACTTTGCCCATTTTAAGCCGGGCAGGTTTCAGTATTCATTATTCGCCAAAATTATGGTTAGTGTACGATATGCTTTGGACGTAAATAAGCCCTAACGATCCCGAATTGACAAATCTAGAAGGTAAAAAACAGTCAAAATCATGACATTTCGGTCAATTAGGTATGTCTATGGATAGATTATTAGATAATCCTATCAAAAATGTTGAATCACGACCCTTTTCTTACCGTTTTCCAAGTTTGACAGGCGCCAACATTAGAATCCCATCTCCCAAACAATCGTCGTTCTCACATCTTCCGAACCACTCATCTCCAGGGATTTCTGCTACGGTAGTGCAGATGTCGCAGTAGACAGAATAATAATCGGCCATCTTTTCTAAAGAATCTTTTAGTAGATATTTAGGCTAAAACAACTTCGAAAGATTTGAAAAAAGAGAAGAAAAGATAGAAAATACACTATGCAGAAGTGTGGACTTGATGTATGTTTTAGAGTGGATTGTTACATTGTTACGTTAACATAATGACGATTTTTTTAAAGCCTTTTAATGTAAAAATGATATGATTGAACAAAAATTTTGCATGCGAAGGATGGTATGACAGTTTTGGTAGCAACAGCAGAGCAGAGACCAGGACGCGCAAATGAGGACTATTATATCTCGGATATCGATGGGGTCACCGCAATCGATGACCCCGCACCTAGCAACCGTGCCCACATATTATTTTCCACACCCATCAGAGTCACCTGGACTTAGTCATTAGGAGGATAGCCGACACCTGATACCACGCGAGGGAAAGAGATAATTAGTTAGAGATAGGCAGAGGTAGAGAGGAAGGGAGACACAAATGAAAAGGGAGATTTGGACATGAAGAGGTTTAAGAGGCAGAAACGAAAAGAGGTAGAGAGAGAGAGAGTAGTAGAAAAAGAATAAGAGAGGTAGGGAGGCAGCTGAAACATAGGCAGATAGATAAAAAGAGATTAAGAGAGACAGAGATAAAGAGAGAGAGACAGAGATAGAGACAGAGACAGAGACAGAGACAGAGACAGAGACAGAGAGAGGGAGAGAGAGAGACATGATTGAGAGAGGGTGAAAGGTCGGGAAGAGGTGAAACATAGACAGGCAGAGAAAGAGAGAGAGAGACAGAGAGAGACAGTGAGACAGAGAGAAAGACAGAGGGCAGAGAAGACTGAAAGAGAGAGTATTGGCGCAAACTGCGATCCTCAGAGTTGCGTCTCCAGCTTCTTATAACCATCGCTCTCTCTTCTTCCTCTTCTTCTTCTTCTTCTTTCATAAATCTATCTCTATCACTTGGAGGTTCTCTCTCTCACACACATACACACAGATAGAGAGGGAAGAGAGACAGAGAGACAGAGAGAGAGACAGAGATACAGAGAGAAAGGCAAAGGGCAGAGAAGATTGAAAGAGAGAGAATTGGCGCAAACTGCGATACTCAGTGTTGCGTCTCCAGCTTCTTATAACCACTGAGACAGCTGACCTGCGTGGGAGAGGAGGAAGGAAAGAACAAGACAAAATATTGCCTTTTTCAGTGTATTGTTATTGGGCCCGCCAACATTACTTCCGATAGTCTTGGAAATGAGTGCAATTATTCTGATGTTATTAGTCAAATTACCAACAACATCAAAGTAATGGTCTACAATATCGCTAAGTCACTTTTCGGCCGAAGTTGGATTGTCGAGGGTATAGCCTTTTCTCCAAAAGTTAGGAGGGTTTGATTGAAACTTCCCAGAATTGGGGGGGGGGGGCATTTTCCAGGAGTATGGGGGTTAAATGGAACGTTTCCTTAATGTTTGCACGGTTTATAAACAAAACTTCTTAAATTAAACTCCCGTCTTATTCAGTTTGCCTACTCCAGTACGTAGTTTAGTTAAGCCCCCCACACTATGACCAATTTGGAACGCAAGTAATTGTTAGCAATTGTTGGGGTCATAATTGCTATATGTATGCCAAATCCTGTGATGAGCCAATCTTGCCTCTATGGTTGGTTTCCAACGGATAACTTCTGCTTTTGATGAGGGCCAGACCGGGCAATGGCCAATTTTCGCGCCAACATCTCTGCGCCTCCTCATTCCGCGTGCTGTCTCGTTTCCGTGCCCTGGTAGATCAGGAGTTATCGCGGCCGGACTCAAGGGAACAATCCTTTAGGGCCGAGTTGTCCGTTGGAAACCAGCCATAGCACTAAGTCACTTCTCGGACGAAGTAGGATTGGCGAGGAGTATATAGACACCATACTTGCCACGTAGCTGACAAACAAGCAAGGAATAAACGTTTCTGACAGCAATAGAATACAAGTAAACGGAGATCATTCAATTGCAAACAAAAACAGAGCACTGTTCAGAGCTTTACTCATTCACTCTTGTTATCACAGTGTCTCTCAGACGTCTTCCTTCTCCGACTCGTCGGGTGCGGCAACGACGCGCTGCGAGTTGCCGTTGGTCTGGTCCTTCTTGATGCAGCAGCACACACAGGCCCAGATGGATAGGCCGACGATGATGACGATGGCGATGAGGACGACGACGGACCAGACCCAGGTCATCGTATCTTCAGCCGCAACGAGGTGGGGTAGGAGGAGGAGGCAGAGAGCGGTGCGGGAGGACAGCATCTCGGGGCGGAGTGAGTGGAAATGAATGGAGGGGTTGGGAATGCGTACTTATATGAGATGTCGTCGCGGAACGGAGCGTACGTACGTAACGTACTGATAATTATCTTCTCTCTCTCTCTCCCTCTCTCTCCCTCTCTCTCTCTCTGCCTCCCTCTCTCTCCCCCTCTCTCAGGGTATAGACAAGCAAGGATGGCCGGACCTGGCGGAGAAAGTTTGGGAAGCGGGCCGGGTCGATTTTTTTTAAAAACTATTTTTTTTATATAACTCCTTACAA
>JYHL01001412.1:0-14719 GCA_000934875.1 Oscheius sp. MCB
TAGAATTGGCGACGACTGTAAATGTTCTTCTGTCAAAACGGTCAAATAGTAAATGATAACAGTTATCTACTCAAACAAAGAGGGAATTGTTGTTATTTTTAACCTGGAGACACTCTGCAAGCAAGAATCCACTGTTTGAATGTGGTGTCTGATCCGGAACCGTAGAGGTACGTGAATACCTTATCTCGACTCTGAGAGAACTTGTTCAACCTACAAGAATAGCTGTGCCTGCCAGGGGACGGTGTGTTTACAACAAGTACAAAAGGAGTTTTCTTGGCGGGTTACCCTTCCTTTTCCGTGGGAATTCCTCTCTTTGGAAGATTCCCACTGGTGGAAATGTTGTTTTCACTGGGCCTTACACATGCCGTCCTTTGACAATTGTTGAAGGGAGTGTACTTCCGTTCCTTTTCTCTCTTCGAGACTTTTTGTCTTTCGTCGCTCGGTGTGGCCCCCGCCAAGAATGTGTTAATCGAATCCGGGCTGAAACGGGTTGTCATTCGGACGAGCGCGGATCGACGCTAACTCGCTTCTTCCAGGCGTCTTCCCCGCCGCCACTCGTATAGAAAAACAAACAAAGTGCGATGGCGATACTTTTGTTTACTCCACCGCGGCGAGAACTAAAATCGGGCTTCTTCAATATTCTCGAGATGTTTGTATGCCAGGGCACAGCCAGGGGCTGCCAGGATTGCACAACACATGGTAAACATTACAGTTGGGCACAAGACGGTGATTACAGAGGGAAAGTCTGGCAAAACAGGCTACAAGTTATTTTTAACTTTTCGAAGTTAAGGGGACTCGGGGTCCTCACGTTCATGCAAATAGCATGCAAACGAGATGTTGACAGGAAGTCTAAAAAACCGTTGCCTGGGGAACGATGTTGTGGAAAATGAGTTCAACTGAAATAATACGATTTTCATACGGCTCATTTTCTATCCCAAGGCCCTGGATGACCCATTTAAAGGGATTACTGGTTTGGGAATGGTCGATAACTCAACAGGTCTCAAGATAACATCAGAAAATGAATTCTTCGACATGGGAAGATTTCAATACATCTACTTGGCGGCAGTAGAAATCTTTCCTTCCTTTCCATTCTTGGCAAAGTGCCAGACGACGTGTCCTTGGCAAAGTACCAGGCAAAATGTCGAAGTATAATTAATTCAGCTGTTGTTATTGGTAGAATACGACTGTCATAAGCCAAATTCTGAAATGTTTGGAAACGTCGTTCCCTTTGAAAACCGGCGATTTTCATTGTGATCTCGGTGGGTGATTATTGGCGCTCGGGACACACCGTGAGTTGGTGATTTGCCAAAAAAAATATATAACCAGATTGATATCTAGAGAATAAAAAGTAACCTAATTCTGGAGCAGGTTTGGCAAAATTCCAGTGTCATTTTTTGAAAAGACTGAGTTATCATCAGGAAACCATGTAAAACGCATGGTTAAAACAGATTTTGTAACGTAAAAATTGTAATAGAACAGCGAGAGCAGTTAAAATTCAAAATCCAAAAACTTGAAGAAAAAATGTTTAACCTAGGATAACTTAAGATACAAAGAGGAGAGGGGTGAGTTGCTTGGGGGACATCTTGGAGAGTCTGCCCTATACAACTAACCTAGTGGGGACATGCATATCTAAACTGAGGGGGGAATGACTTAATACACCTTCCCCCAAATCTCTCAATGTCAGGTGAAACTTTCAAAGTGCCAAGGTGATAAACTGTTTGTCATTTCGCGAAAGACAGCTGTCATTGGTATGTTTCAAGGCGCCCTCTCCTTTGTGTCACTTTGACATTATCGATCGTGTTTTTCCCTTGTTGAGGCTATTTGTCCCTTCATTATCTCACATCCAACCCTCTTTTTCCAGCGCCCACCGGCGGCCGAAAATCGTCGCTTGCCAGCCATGGATCAGCTTCCAGCTCCGGACACACCAGTCCTAGCGGTAGGCGGTCCTTTTCCTCTAGGACACCCCTACTTTTCCAGAATCACCTGCTCGTGGCGTCGTGAGCAGTGGATCGGAATCGGCGGCCGAGCGATCTCTCACCACCCCTCCGCTGCCTCCGGCCATCAAACACAACTCGCAGAGAGCAGTTGGTTTCCCAGAGAATTACGAAGGAAAAGGGACAAAGGAGATGTTAATCCAATCCGAGGGCGCGCTGGCAGACTAATGAGATGTTCCACAAGACGAACCACCCTTTTTGGAGGAAGGGAAAGGGATAGGGGAGGATATATCACACAGGGATACAATTAACGGCGCTCTAAAATCATGGGCCAGCCCGGGTCGATGGATTTTCGGTGCCGTTGAGCGCCATTTTTCTGAACCTCCTTAAACAACACTTTTACATTCACCGACAGGGATGGAACCCTGGTCGTTTGGGTAACAGCTTTACTGCTTGGTCCAGGGTGAACCAGCCGGCACAGCATGCCTCGGGAGGGTATTATCCGAATTCTACGGGTTAAAGGGGGTAGGAATTAAGAAAATCCCATGATTAAGAGGGGTTATGCATTATTTTTTATTATTATTTTTTTTACAAAAGCTTTCTCCTCTCTCTTTCGCTTTCTCTTCTCCCGCTTTCTCCTCTCTCGCTTTTTCCCCTCTCCTCTCTCTCGCTTTCTCCCCTCTCCTCTCTCGCTTTCTCCCCTCTCCTCTCTCGCTTTCTCCTCTCTCCGGCTCTCAATGGCCAAACTTGAGGGGGATTACCCAATTTTCTGCACTAAAAGTTAATGATGGGTACGGAAACTAACGGACGCTCCCGCTGTATGCGGCACGGACCGCAGGGCCGGCCGGCCGACCCGGTCTCTGAAAAATCGGACCCGGACCATAACTTTTCCCGGCTTTTTTTAAATAAAATTGTTTTCCGGTCCGGTCTCAAAAGTTTTGAACCCGGTCAGGTCCGGCACGGGACCAGAAAAACAACACAAATTCGGGAAGATTTGAGGAATAAGTCCGGGTTCGTTTTTTAGACCGGGCCAGCCCGGCCCAAAAAATACTATATGGATCTAGCTCTTTATATAGAGCGCGTATTTATTCAAATCATCTTTCAGTGCGTCCGAACGGAATGTCCTCCGTCTCCTCAGCCTACAGAACCCTCTTCTCCTCGCTGGCAGAACAGCCCTTCTCCTGTCTCTCAGTCGACCAATGGGCCACTCTGGTCGACTGTCTCTGCTCTGGATCCATCATTCCCTCCACATTCCATCATCTAAGCGAAGAGGACGAAGACAGACTCCAGGAGAGTAATCCGGCTGAACATCTTTCCCCTGATGCCACCGACAGACGGGTAATTGCTTTCACAAGTATTTTACATTGTTTTGGGTTTAGAAGAATCTCCTCCGACGGATCAGAACCTATCTGTCCGAGTACAAAATCATCCACAACATTGTCTACACTTGCATTGGAGACTACGAGGGAGGAGACTACCTCAGAGTGCTCTCAGAAGATGATTCAGTTCCGTCACCGTACGTTATCGCATTTCTTATCTTGTTTGTTTTCAACCATATGGGCAGCCCTGAGGGGAAACGATTTAAAAAAAAAGGGGGTGGATGATATAACAGAAGGATAGTTTTTTTAAAACACAGCAACAGTCTTTCTGCAAACGGTCGATCTCATCTATTCACTGTCATTTTTGGGTAACTGTCGGCATACCTCGGGAGAATATACTCAGTTTCCGGATTAGGGGGTATAACAATGAAAATCCCATTGTTAAGGGTGTTGGTGCTATTTTCGCGAAATCTGTCAATACCGAAATCTGTCAATACCGGGGGTCCCAATTTTTGTTCACTTAAGTTATGGCATACAGCAATTGATGGATCATCCGGCAACCCGAGTAGATACTTGGTCTATATTCATTCAAAATCTCTTCAGGAGCCTGGAAGTGCTCTCCTCATTGCGAGTGGTGCTGGCACTCTTCTCCCAGGACGGCCATGATTGTCTCCTGAGTCCCTCTCTCGTGCGCGATGTAGTCATCGCCTCCCTCGCCTATCTCAAATCGTTAGTTTCTCTTCCGCTCTTCTTTCATTGAATCCCTTTAGAAATGTGGGTGCGGATAGCCCTGACAACACGGAAATATTCACCAACTCCGCCGCCATCCACGAAATGACCATCAAATGTTACTTTTCCCTCTGCGAATTCCGCGAGACCAGCGACAGCTTCCTACAGACCATCGCACAGGCCTATCTGGACATTCTGCGGTCAGAGGGAGCGGTTAGTTGGCTCCTATTGCCCGTTTGATTTTCATACTTAGATGAACAACAACAGCCAATTTCTCACCGTATTGGATCTATTCATTGAAGCCCTGCCGTGGTTCCCAAGCCGGGAGGAACCACCGCTTTGTGATGAGGAGACCATGTGGGACTGTGTGGGCCGACTGGCGGAGATTGTAGATCAGGAGATGAAGGGAGCGAACGGGTCGGAGAGCTGGTCCATCGACAGTCCTAATGGTACGTTCTTGTCATAGGGACCCCTGGGTCCTTTCTAAAACCGGAGTTCTTCTTAAATGGACCGTCAGCGTTATTTTTGAACCCCCGTTCTCAACAAGGGGCCGTTAGAGTCCTCTTACCCGGTACCTCAGATTTCGTAAAAGGTCCTTAACAGTTCTCCCTGCCTTTGGTCCCGTTGCCTTTACGTTGTTATCCCATCGTGTATGATTTTTCGGGATTTCAGAAAAAATGGACGATTCTGACAACTGGCTGGACAGCATCCTCTGCAGTGTTCCCCTCGACATGGACCGCCAAGCAGCCGATGAACAGTCACGGGCGACCAGGGTGAACAAGGTACCGCAAAGCCATTTGTTCGAAAACTTTTGCTATTTTAGCTGCGCCACAGAATCTGCTACCTTCTGCAGAACGTGTCCGTCCGGAGTTCCACAGTCCCCAGTCAGAAAATCATAGGCATCCTACACAAGGCAAGACTTTTGTTGTTTTTTGTCATTTCTGTTGTAGCTCTGCGAGTTGTCTTCCACTTCCCTGGGTGCCTGTGCGGATCTGGGAAAGTCCTTCCAAATCGCCCTTCGTAATGGAGCAATTTCGGAAGAGATTCAGGTACTTTTAAATGAGAGACAGATCGACTTGAGGAAAGGTCATTGGGGGGCGCCACTTAAGTAAATGGGGGCATAATTGAATTTATTTCAAATATTTACTTTAATTATGCGATTCTCTAATAGCAGTCGTTTCAGGAATCCCTGGTGAAGGAGTGCCTCACCCTTGGCCACATGCAGTCCGAATGGGTGGTCAAGAATTTCGTCTGTGTCGCTTCGCCCAAACTGAGGAACACTTTGGCCGAGACTATCATCCGCTACTTCATCGACCAGATCAAAACGAAACAGCTGGATGGGGAGAAGTAGGCCTTCTTCCTTTGAATAATTTAAATTTCTATTTTCAAGGCTAAGCTTTTCCGGTCAGGACCTCTTGCTGTGCCGCAGGGCGCGCTGTGTCATGACGGAGGATGGCAGTCCCATGTTCAAGGAAGTGCTCACCTACTTCAACCGCATCTGCTCCCAGAAGAGGTTTGTTTCCTTATGGTTATACTGTAATTATTGAGTACTGTAGGATGTCGGAGGATCCGCTGGTCGACCAGGTGATGTCCATGATGCACATCATGTTTGCTGCTGGTTGCTTCCTCGAGAACATAGCTGACACGTCGGCAGCCGAGTCCTACGCCGAAAATGTTAAAGGTAGGAGTTACTGTATCTGTCTGAGTTGGCGGAGTACTCACGGGCCGGGCCCATTAAACAGGAAAATTCTATGGATTTTGTCGTTCTTACAAATCTTTTCCAGCCATCACTCCACTCTACGCCACCGGTTGTAGCAGCAGCGAACTGAGCGCCGCCTGTCGTCACTTTGCCACCTGGTCCCTAAGCCAGTCCAACTTCCTCTGTCTCCCCTACGTCTTCCCGATCTTCACAGAAAAGGAACTCAATGAGAGCAAAGACTTTGTCGTCCTCTCTTTCCTCTTCCGTCTCATTCCCTTCTACCGTAGCTCCCACGGCGGACAGCTCTTCAAGGTATTCATTTTTTTTATGAGTGAAGAAGATCTCTTTAGGCCTTATACACTGATGAGGCTTTCCTGGACAAGGTCGACGAGTACTTTGCCCCCAGCAACACGGAGAAGCTGTTCACCCGAATGTTGAGCATCTTTTCGGATCGCATCCACTCCAGAATCGGAAAGGTTCGTTTGGAATAGCTTTTGGAGCATAGCTTATTTCTCCATATTTGGGATTTTTTAAACCAATTTCGCTTCTAACGGGCGTTTTTCCAGTCTTCAACAGTCGATGCCCACTACATCCTCGCCTTCTACGACTGTCTTCTGGTGGCCATTTCCTGCGACATGTGCCTCTCCGTCACCACAATGGAGCTCTTCCGAAACATGCTGTCCAACCTCGACCTCTACGAACTGTCAGTTCTTCTACTTCCATACAACTTCCTTATTTCAGGAGCAGTACCACCGCAATCCGATGGGGCTACATGTTCGGATTAGAGCGACTGAGCTCTCTCTTCAAGATTTACCGTAACAGCATGCTCAACGAGTGCATGTCCTTCCAACGGATGGTGGATGACTGCGTTGACACGGAGATTCTGGAGATTATGCACCACGACAAGAAGAAGATCATCAGCCCTGCGTACCCGGCCAATTCCTACAAGGTGGACTTTTTTATTCAATTATGTATTAATCTATTCAGTTGGCAAGTGACAAACTAGACTTTATCATCAACGGAGACGAGAACATGGTGGAGTCAGTAATCGAGTGCATCCGGTCGGAGATAGCATCATATGTCTTCACCCGCGACAAGTAAACTTATTTTTTTTAAAAATAATTATATACATTGTTTTAGGAATATGTCCTGCGCCCTCCGAGACGAAATCGCCAAGTTCTACATAGAAGTGTCGAGTAGTGCCCAGTACTCGATCATGGATGCAGAGACCGCCAATAACTTCCTCAACTTGGTAGACCCCGTATGTCATGAAACTGAAAGCAAAATTTCAGATGATCCCTGACAACTCCGCCCTGCACCATGTTTACCTTCTGAATACGATTCTGGCAGTGGCTATGAATACCGACCCTCAGGATACCTTTGAGAAATAGTGAGTGGTTGTTCAATGAACCGTTGGGTGAGGGGACCCATCGCCGCTCAGCCTCCGCTTGGTACAGAAATCTCAAGCCTTATAGCGTACCTAAAATAGGTAATCTCTCCTTAACATTTAAGGCTAAAACTGGTTGCTATCCTTACTTACCTTCGAGGCCTAAAATGTATAACCCCATCCTCAATGGCAGGAAATATAAATAACTTCTTTAGCTGGGAAGGGGGGGGGGGGGGAAACTTTAGGGCCTTGGCAGACTTTCGAATGGCATATACAACTACCGAAATTATGGATGTTTCCAATTGTAACCTTTGTTTTCAGTCCCCTGAACCTCTTCTTCGGCGATGTGCTGGCTGAACTCCTTTCCTCCGAAATCTACGCCAAGAGGTGGACAAAGGTACCTTTCCTATCTTCCTCTCACAAAAAGAACTTCAGAATCCTCCGATGGATCCCCTGGGAGAGTACTTGGAGAAGTGTTCAGATGAGAGCGATTTCTCCTTCGCCCTCACTCCCAACCTCGTGTCTGCCCTCAGCTCCATCTTCTGCAATTCCAGTACGTTTGCCCGTTCACCCAGTGAAACCCGTGTCTTCAGAAACCGATCCCAGCATCAAGAGCGGTATAGCCCAGACCGTGTTGGCCAATATTCACTCATTGCCTGTTTGGATGAAGAGAAGCCAGTTCCCCACTGTGGTCCTCAGTGGATTCGCAGGCATTTTCCGCTACTTGGAAGGGAACAGCGATGTGAGTTTTAGTATTTAGACCTTTAATATAAACACCTTTAGGCCATCGACAAGATCAAACGCGCCGTGTCCGGGTGTGTGGATCTAGTCATTCGAGACTACATCGTGCAGGAGTTGTCCGAGTTCATGCAGATTGAGGTCCAGTCGACCGATCGCTTCGCACAGGCTTGTCTCAACAGTCGCCCTGCTAAACAACGTACGATTTATTGGTTACAAATATGAATAAATACTTTTAGCGAAGGCTTTGAAACTGATGAGGAGTGTGGTGAGAAGGACGAGCGTCACGGACATCTTCAGTGAGACATTAAAGATGATCTGCATGTATTCGGATAAAGAGGCACATTGCAAGGTGATTTTAATGGAATTTCCCAGAAAACAGTTGGTTTTAGATAGTGGCAGCGGCTGCAGCGGTTCTTGGCCAGTGGTGCGGACTGTCGAGTGAGGAAGAGAAGGTTGTCCGCGGGGAGACTATGCTTCAGGTAAGGGGACCGGACCCTATGAGGTGGGGTACAATTGCAACTAGTTAAGGTAGAGATTGCTTGGATGGTGAAAAAGGGCTGGCCCTATCGGGATTAGAACCAGGCCCTATGGGACTTAGGGCCGGCCCTGGGTTCAAATAGGGTTGGTAATAATTTAGTTTCAGAGCACCGCCGAAAACCAACTGCTCTTCCGAACATCGGTAGCCAACGGCCTTCTGAAGTACTGTGTGGAGCTCTACACTCATTTGGGAGCTCAGGCGGAAGCAAAGGACGGCTACTTCAGTGATTCAGAAGACGTGAGGGATGTGATCAACAGGAAAGGAGGCGCCACCGCTCTGCCTGCCGTGATGAGGAAGAACGACGGAGGACACAAGTCGTCTGGGAAACTGTGCACATTCGCCACCACAGAAACACGTATGTCAGGGGACACAGGTATGGTAACGGTACATGGCGATTTGTGTGTTCAACATGGATTTGTGGAGTGTACGCTTCTCTTCTGTCACAGATGTGTTACAAAATTGAAGAGCAATGCAAGTTGTCTTAAGGCTTCTGTCCTCGATTACTATGTTCTATTATGACCTAAATAATGGCTCTTTTCAGACTTTGCCCAGCAGCACTGGTACCACTGCTACAGTCCCAGCTGCAAGATGACTGAGAACGTGGGAATGTGCAGTGTCTGTGCCGTCAACTGCCACAGGGGACATGATGTGGTCTACTGGTAAGTCCTTTTCGAATATTTCACCACCTGCCTGGGCTTCTGTTGGCATAAGTTGAAGAGTGTCATGTTATTAGCTCCTTGTATAGACTGGATTATAGAATTCCTTTCATTTCAGCAAGTTCGGTTCCTTCTTCTGCGACTGCGGAGCCAAGAAGTGCGAATCCATGAAGGCCACATCACATTCCCCTTCCGCTAACAGTGCCGCCCGGGGGCGCAGGATCGTTGTCGATAACTCGGTAAATATCGTATTTTTCATATTTGATCAATTGTTTTGTAGCAGAAATGTGAGGATCCCTCGGAACCGCCCTTCTTCACTTTCCCAGGAGACATCGGGGAGTCTTCAGAAGAGCTCATCAAGCAACTGGTAGGAGGAGTTGAATGGGAATACTCAAGTTTGTGTTTCAGGAGATAATAAAGAAGGGAATGGAGAAGAACGTCTCTTCCGTAGACAACGCGGTGCGTGGCCTGCAAGACGCCCATTTGAACTTGTGGAATATGGAAAACAAGAGGGAGATGGTGCTGCAGTCGCTGTCAGCAGCCGAATCCATCCGAGTTCTTGGAGATCAGCCGATTATGGTGAGGGGTTAGTCTAAATTGCTACAATATGCTTTAGGATATCATCGAGAGTGAAGGAAAGGGGCTGGGGTCGGTGGCGACGCCACGGAGGCCTCCGGATCAACAGCACATTGAGAGGATGAAGCCGAGAGACATCTGCGGAATCATCAAACTGGGTAAGGAGACTTCGCTCCCTTCTCTAAAGTTTAATTACAGGCTCTTACCGGCAGCTGTGGCTGATGTTGGACGGTCTCACTCTCACGATACACCACATTTCCCATGGAGATAACATCGTCGAGGAGCTGACTACGGCGGTAAGCTACAGTGGCCTATACTTTATGTGTGGAATAACATTATACCTACCAGCCGAGTGTCACTAGGGAGCCAAAAGAGCGTCTGTATGACTGTACCTCAGCTGTAATTTGCTTCCACCCTATTAGGGCGGAGGCAGGCTTGCGTTTCCTTTCCTATATATCCACGTTCCCCGATAACTTTATTTTCAGCGACAAGACATCGAGACGATCCCCTTCGCAGCTAGACGGCTCTCCTGTTGCGAGAACAAGGCGGTGATTCTGGGAAGAACGGAGGTGCTTCTGCTGAGATTCTGCCGCGATGGAGAGATCACGGAGAGGACCTCAGTGCACCTGTGTGAAATCACGACACACACCAATCCAATTATCAAGGTACATTACTTTTAGTCCTTTAAACTTTTCTCTTTTCAGGCAGTTTGGGCCCCGAAGAGACCGGCCACTGTGGCCATCGCCACCATCCAGTACGTAAGGATCTACGACATTACTATGGACACTTCGCAGCATCTCGAGGACCTTGTTCTACCTGTCGGTGGGTCTTCTGCTCTTATTTGTGATAACTTTGTGTTTCAGGCAATGTCCAGGACGTGTTCATAGTGGAGGACGGGGAGAATCTTTGCGTTTTGGTGCTTAGCAGTGCTGGTCATCTGTACAGACACGTGGTAGGCAGGGATAACAGCTAAAACCAGGGGAAATTCAGGTGACGACCACTGTTCCGCAGAGTACACACTCCTACTTCCTCACCAACACCATCGATTCGCCGTCGCAACAGGCTGGACCTCCCATGTTAGTTGGTTACGGCAACTTCTTGGTCTCTCTTTTTCGAAGGAAAGACCATTAGGAGTCTTTTCATAATGGGTGTGGCCAATATAACAACAATAAAAGGTGTGATAAAACCGCCCGAAGTAGCCTTGCCTATACAGTAATCCAGGGGAAACCTTCGGTTTCTCGTAGCAAACTCGATGTCGATCTAAACATCTCAGGGTGTGATTTTGAGCACAAAGTACCTCTTGGAGGGGCACTACCAAAAGATTGTCCATTTCATTGTCAAAATTTCCAGTTCGTTCCACTACTCCCCCGTGTCTCATCTCTTCTTCATTTCCTACGAAAACGCGTCGTGGTTCACAGTTGTGAAGGACGGCAACTTCATCGCCGATCCTCTTCGTCTCGAATGGAGAAAGTGAGTACTGTGCCCTACCCTCATCGCCTTCCGTTGCAGACTGTCATGTGAACACGCCCTCAACTGCTGGCACGAGTCCAGTGGAATCGTGGCTGCGATGAACCACACGGGCGGTCCCGTCGTGACCTACTTCTACCCTACTAATAAGCAACTCATCATGCAGGTAGTCTTTTTTGTTACAAAAATAAACAATTTTATTCAGAGAGTGGATCATAACAAGCGTACCCCCTACGCCCATCTGCTGTACACCTCTCCTTCGAATACCACCGTACACGGCCTGCTCTTCTATTACGACTCACCCTACATTGTCCCTCTCACAGCGTAAGAATGGCACTTTACGCATATTTACCCTATTGACAGACATTGGTCCTCTCTCCCCGATCTATGGATAGAGGGACTTCCTCTGCAGTTCACCATCAGAACGGACAATATCAAGGACGACTGCTCTGAAGACCTGCCGATGGAAGACCTGGTTACGGTAAGTAGTGGTTTAAAGGACTGTGGTAACGTACATTCATTAGATGTTGGAGTGTTGCGAAGTGATCCAGAGAGTGGAAGTGACTTCTGACGAAGTGCAGCGCTTCTACGACAGTCAGGACATGACCCAGCGGCTGAGTCATCTAGGAGGCCTGCCGTTGACTATTATGCAGGTAGATCACATTTACATTTTCTAAATGGGGGAGGTCTCTGCAGTGTAGCAACTTTACTCTCAAGTACAGTCTGCCGGACCAGAGCTGTATCGCCAGGGCTATCAGGATCGAAGTGCCGGCGAACAAGGGTCCGTCGAAGGTTGGCTGTCAATAGGTTTAGAAAGACATCCAGTTGCAGGTGGAGATCGGTCTGCGAACGGTGAAACTAGCCACTACCGTCAATCGGTTCTTCGATGTTCTTCTGACGAGGACAGAGTCACTCAGACTGTGAGTTGATACTGTGGATTGATCACTAATAGTCTGTTTTAGGGAAACGGGCGAATTGTCGCTCAAGTTCATCTCTCGCGACAACTACACCGTGATCACCTCCATCCGCGTCTACGGAATCCGTCGTCGAGACTTTGGCTTCCCTTCGCCACAAGTCACCTCCAAGTCGCCTCTCTCACTCCCGGACACGCACATTGTCAACCTGTTGGAGATGTTCCGAGTCCTCGCACAACACGGACTCTTTGTTTCGGTGGGTACAAGACCTTCTTAAAGGATTGTCTGCACCATTTATGCCTCAGGAGGGTCTATCAGTTGGCGTATCCATACTTTCTCATTGTTCTTTAGGGAAAGCCGGATATACCATCTCTTGGTATGGTCGGTTACCAATAAATTAGGTGAGGATATACCTGACCGCCGCCGCCCCCCCCCCCAAAACTTCATTTTATGTACATTTTCAGAACAAGGACTGGCTTGTGAAAGTAGCCCAGCAGTTGTCCAGTTTCCGCCGCTCCCACAAGGAAGTGTCAGCCTCTGCCAACCGTCTCCTTCGCGTTTTGTTCCCGAACGACCTCATTGCCTACTACCAAGCGAAGGACGACATTTTCTTCGGTACATTTTCCATTTAACGCCGCATACATCTGTGTATTTCAGAAGATCTGATGTCGTTGATAGCCTCGAACACCACCCTGCCTCATGCGATGATCCCCACCCTCACCCAGCAGATGAAGCTTCTTCTGTGCACGCGTGCCACTCCCTTCCTCAAGAAACTCATCGCAGTGCCGGAGGCTCCTCTGAAGCTCATCTCCTACCTCTACGACCAGGTTGTCCTCCAGATCCCCGAGGAGAGCATTTCCCTTGTGGAACTCTTCTGCTCAGTCACTTTCCTTCTTCTCAGCCAATTGGAGGACAACGATGCCATCGCCAATCTCTTCCTCAATATCTTCGCTGTTCCTAAGGTAGTTCGCCCTCTTTACTTTCATTCATTTTCCTTTCAGTCGGCCAACACCGCCCACTACGTCCGTCTGGTGTCCCAGTCGCTCATCTACTCCTTCTCTCTGACGACCCGTAACGATCGCCAGCGACTGTCCAACCTCTCGACGGGGATTCTGAAGAGCGGAGGGATCCGTCCCTACTTCAACAAATCCAAGATTTTGGAGGAAGACGACGATGTGGCCTTCGTGGTCCATATGTTGGGTCCGCAGATATCGCCCGATCTCCTGAGAGACACAGACTTGTTCGATTTGGGTAAGTTACCCTATTTGGTACTAAAAGATTCCCTTTTCAGAGGCCAAGTTCCTCGTGGATCTTCTGAAGAAAGTCCTTATCAAACTACGTGATGAGGGTACCATTGGCATCCTTACTCCTGTCTCAAGGTCAGCTTCCTTTCCACTCCTTGACCTTTTTCGTCTCAGAAGTGACACAGTGCCCGCTCTCTCACTCCTTATCTTCGCCATTGTCCTCCTAGCCCAGCTGTACCCGGAGAGAGTCCTACCTACACTTACGGAGCTCATAGGAATGATTGACTGGAAGAATCCTCATGTGGAGAAGACGGAAGACTGCTTTAGGTAACAATAATTCTCTCCCTCTGTCCCTCTCTCTCTCTCTCCCTCTCTCCCTCTCTCTCTCCCTCTCTCTAACCCAGACATTTAGGAAGTTCCTGCTGGTTCGCCTAGTTTTTGTCTTCCTCTCCAAGTGCGGTGACCACGCCGAACACAAGAAGAAGGAATCGAGTGAGAAGAAGGCGGCGAGGGCGAAATCGAGGGAAGGCTCGGAGGAACAGTCACAACAGCCGGGAGACTCACGAGATAGCAGCGTCGCCGACGTGGAAGTGGTCGGATTGGAAGAGACACCCGCAGGAGAGCCGAAGAAGCGACACATTGAGAAAATACTGGAGGAGGTAGTATTTATAACTCTCTGTCTTCTCAAACTCCGTGTTCAGATCGTGTATCGGTTGGAAACCGCAGAGGTGCTTCCCTTCTGTCTGAAGGTCCTGCAATCGGTGGTTTCTCACTGGAAACGTCCTTTGGCCGACGCTCTGTCGTCGAAGAAGGCATGGAGTCGCGAGACGAGCACAGCGACCGTGGCAGACATCAACGCCATCAAAATGGACGGTGGGTTGAAGGATTCTTAGGAAAACAGCGACTTATAATCGGGCCGAGCTTAATTATTTGTGAATAGTAAACTCCACCCAGCACAAGCTTATATAAATTGGGTGGGGCAATTAATTTCACAAACATCACCAAATTAATCAAATTACAATACAAATATGGATAGAGGTAGTGACACAACATAGATGTTACGCATTATATGAAATGACAGGTGAAACATTGCGAAAAATTTCAAAGAAAATCCTCCTTTGTGAGTACCAATAGTTTTATTTTTTGTCTTCTTCCTCGAGGGCCATCTTGAGCTGTTCCGAGGTCAGTGAAGGGCACACCTCGTATCCGCTGTCCGTCGGCTTCTTCGTCGTCTCCGCCTTCCTGTACCTGGACACCTCCTTCATCTTCGTCGTTTCCTTCTTCGACTCTACTTTTCTATCACTTTTCGTCACCGTCTTTACCGTCTTTTCTTCCGTTTTCTTAGGAGACATCTGCAAACGGAATTAGTGCTGTTCTCACCCTCTTACCTCTCCAGAAACATTGGTGGCCGGGGTCTCCGGAGTGGCTGGGGGCGTTGGATTGGTCGGAGGGAGGGAGCTCTTCGTGTTGAGGTTCTCCTGCGACGGTTCGCCTATCTTGACAGCGGGTTGAGGC
>JYHL01001452.1:0-11640 GCA_000934875.1 Oscheius sp. MCB
CACACTAAAGAGTGATCAGAACCACTTCAAGCAGGTCATCATCTTCCAATTGCGGACATTCAAAATACGCGAGTACGTGAAGACGGAGAACATCACATCGCATTTTCAAAGGTGAAATTTTCCTTTAAACGGGTAATTTTCTTATTTTATGTTTGTGTAAAATGGCAATTTCTTTCTCGAACGCTTGAAGGCTCCTCATTTCTCAACGAAATCCGCTCTTCCCAGTTCAATCTCACCGGCATCGAAATGTTCCACTTCTGTCCAGCAGGTTTTACATTATTTCTATTGTATTATATATAAATTTAAATTTAGGAATATTTCACCTCGCTGGTGTTCTGAAGATACTACTGGCTTCTGCTCCTGGAATGACACTCGCCCACTACGAATTTTTCGGCTTTCCGATCACCCTCAGCAATACACCGGGTATCTTCCGCAAAAATCACCAGATGAAGCAATATTTCAGCCTTTTTAATTGAACACGGGAGATAAATGAGCGTTTTCCAGTTAATGAACAATGTCATCTATCACTACGCGAAAGGTGCTTGCTGTCCTTGTTTTTTCAATATTTTTGTTTCAGTTGCTGCTTTATCGGATGTGTTTCTCGGAACAGGCGCTGTTCAGCCGAGGTTTTCCCGGATTTCCAGGCCTTTTCGATCTGTAAGAGGTAATTTTGTTTTAATGTTATAGAATTTGTCTCATTTTCAGAAGCAGTTCTTATCGCCGAGGAATTTCTCTCGGATCAATCGTTCCATCGGAGGCTGCCGCTTTAGAAACCACAGCACGAGGATTCGTGAGTCTGGGTGTAAATAGCGTGTTGGCTTAAAGGCATTAATGGTATATCAATGATTTTTAGTTTTCATTTAGTTAGTGACCCTACAAACTTTGTTAAAACTGAACCCATTCCTTAAATCTGAGTATAATAATTAACAAACAGCTTTTTAATTACGATCTTGGTTTTTGTGCATTTCCGCTTTCCTAAAGTTCCCGGTTCGCCCATGCATACTTTTCTTTGTATACTGCATTATATCCCGAGTCGGTTAGCTGTTTTCGCCTGTTCTGTTATGCGCGAGATTTATCATGCGCTGAGCTGCAAACATGCGATGTCACTGTATCTTTCGATTGCCTCAATAACAGGAATTAAGAAGAAGTACTAAGTGACACGGAACACTGAACAATTAAGCGTGATATTTGACAGTTTTCTCCTCACTTTTGCGCGGATTCGCCTTCATTGGCGCATTGACATTTCGCGAACTGCGCTTTGCTGCGCCTTTTCTATTTTGTTTTTATTTTATTTTCACTTTTTCGTTCTTTGTATTAAAACATATTCTCTACACAGCGAACAGTCTTTCAAAGAGAGCTTCTTCTTGTCCGCGTTGTCTTCCCGGAATTCCTTCTTATGAACATTTCCTCTAAATGGAAATCGATTTTTTATGATCTTCACAGTTGATGGACCCTGAGCATGAAAATATCGCACACAACATCAAATGATAAAAATATGGAACTAAAGTATAACATAAAGCATATTACTTAATACAACTACATCAAGTAAGAACGGTTAGTTTACAGCAAAAGGCAGGATACCCCATGGCTATGAGCAGTTTCTTTGACACACAGTAATTGTTTCTTTGTAGGACTCACGTGGTCACCCATTGGCTCCTTCTCGTCTCCCACCCCCGCGGATGAGGGCCCACCGTCATACAGTGGGAGACACCCTCCTTTGACACTCACGCGAAGGAGGGTACTTCTCACTGTGGTAACAGTGTGGGGATGGGCTGCCCTTCTACACTCACGTAGAGGGCGGCCCCGCCCCCACACTGTTATACAGTGTGGGGTGTGGGCCCAATTCTTCAATTTTCGAAAACTGGTAAGATGACTCATCGTTCATCGTAACAATGGCTTTAGCCTTCCGTCGCTGCCTCAGCCTCCTCCGCCGCCCCCTACTCCTATTCCGCCACCGCCACCTCCACCAGTGCCACCACCACCACCGTCGCGCCCGTCCGCCATTGGCCGTTGATAAGAACAAAAAGAAGCAAGTTTTTTCTACATTAAGGTGAGTTTGGTTTTCAAATGTTCCGCTCACTGCCATGGGGTACACTGTCAAATGACATAAAAAGGACATACACTTTAAACAAATAACAGGCAAGCACGATTTTGAAACAAACAGAATACGAGAAACAAAAACCAAGTGTATAAACGGAATGTTTTGTTGATAGAATGGTTAGTGTCATCAGCCAAACTAACAATTTCATGCTGTCGCATGAATACTCGTGCTTTCTGATACATCCTCCAGAAAATATGTTAAACAAGAAGCACCACTACCTACATGCTAACAGTTATTCATCGAAGTTTTTAGCGTTCCTGTCCTCTTTCAGCATAGCCTATTTGTTCTTAGTCTCTTTTCGGTTGTCCGTTACGGCCATGGTTTTTGAACCAACCTAGCCAAAAGGTTTAGGTCCCCATATGAACATGAACTGCATCGAAAAACTACTAAAACAGTATAAACACTTTCTCCTTGGGATGACACTCGCCAACTACGAATTTCTCTGCTTCCCGATCATCCTCAGTTAAAAGCCAGGTATGATTTGCAAAATCACCAGATAACTCTCTTTTTCAGCGTCTTTAATCAAATACGGGAGCGACAAGCCTTCCATCACTACGGAAAAGGTTCTTGCTGTTCATTACTTGGAGCACTCGCTGTACAGTCGACGAGTTCCGGATTTCCAAGCCTTTACGAACAGTACATGGTAAACTTTTTCGGATTGTACAAATTGACTCATTTTCAGAACCAAATGGATTGTGTTTTTTTTTCTGAAAACAAAGAATTTACGGGTCCTGTTCGTCTTGTCACCCAAAATGTGAAACACACTGGCGGAGTCGGAATCCGTGATTCTCAGCTACTTTCGAAGGTAGTGTCTTGTTCTCCTGTAAACATTTGGTTGCAGGAGCTTGAGGACATTTTGAGCAGCGTTTATCGCGGAGTAATACTGGGATCAATCGTTCGATCGGGTGAAATATCGCTAATATGAGGATAGGCAGATGTTGTTGTGCCGTGGGCAATTAATTGTATTTTAGCGGTCCTTGAAGCCTTTGCCAGCTTCCCAGAGTAAGAGTTCATGTGGAAGGACGTCTTCATGCGAATTCGTCGCTGTCCCATGTGCGTTTCCGGAATTGGCATCTCCTGGTTTACCTTTTTGGTGGGATGTATTTTTATTCAATCCTGTTGATGATTTTCAGCAGAAATCGGGTCCCTTCTGAGTACACAAGAAGAGAAAGTGTGAGAAAGCACTCTCCTATTTACGACGCCGTGGCCTCCGCCTTAGGAGCCACAGCAGGAGGATCAGTGAGTCTATGTTTTGTTTAGGATTCATTTAGTTAGGGAACCTACGAACTTTTTTTTTATCACTGAGCCACCTACTGAAACCTGAGTATGTTAGTTCGCAAGCGGTTTCTTCATGTCTTCCGGGCTTGATCTTTTTTGCTGTTCACAACCCGAAAACCTTTAGAGAACCTAAAGGCTTCATTTCCGCCCATTCCGACCTAATGTATATCCTTTTGTCATTTTAAGCACTGTTTGTAAACCGGGCCGGTACGCTGTTTCCGCCCTGCCCAGGTTGGCGCGAGATTAAGCATATGCTGCTAATTTTTGGTGAAGTAATAAATAGCAAGGGTATAAATGAAAAGCGCCATAGAACTTCAAGCAATTAAGAGTAACATTTGACAGTTTTACCCTCATTTTTGGCCGGATTCGCCTTCGTTGGCGCAATTTAAATTTTGCGAACTGCGCTATGAAGCGCCTTTTATATATTGTTTTGTTTTTACTTTTACTTTTTCGTTGTTTGAATTTCAGCATGTCCTTTCCCCAGCAACATAGTCGTGCAAGCGAGCCACTTCTGGTCCCGGTCTGCGTTATCTTTGTGGAAGTCCTTCTTGTGAAACTGTCTGCCAAACACGATCGAATGTCCATCTTCTCGTTGATAGATTCTAAGCAATGGTCACTATTGGAATGAAATCGGATATTATCGCATACACAACATCAATGAATATACTTCATAAAACTAAAGTAGAAGACAATGTATATTAATGAATAGAAATACAACAAGATAAATTATTATTTATTGAATGGCAAGATACCCCATGGCTATGAGCAATTTCTCTGACACTCAGTAATTGTTTCTTTGTAGGATTGAAGTGCTCACTAATGGGCTCCTTCTCGTCTCCCACCGGGCTACAGCCTCTGCGGGTGGTGGGGGGTGTTTGACCGTAATTTAGACTCCCCCACCTACCTACGCAGAGGAGGGCTCGCACCCACAGTCATACAGTGGTGGGGTGTCGCCCTCCTGCGTCAGCTACGCGGAGGGGCCCTTCTCACTGTGTTAACAGTGTGGTGCTGAGTTGCCCCTCTACACTCACGTAGGGGGGCGGCCCCCCACACTGTTATACAGTGTGGGGCGAGCCTCATTCTGTTTTCGCTCTTCTTCGGTTACCGGGTAAGATGACTCATGGTTCGCCGTAACAATTTCTTCAGGAGCATCTCCACCTCCGCCACCGCCCCCCTCAGCCTCCACCACTGCCGCCACCTCCTCCTTCTCCTCCTCCTCCTCCTCCGCCACCCTCAAATGTTAGAGAAGAAGAAAACGAACAGCTTTTGCTGCATCAAGATGTGAGTTTGGTTTTCAAACGTTTCGCTCACTGCCATGGGGTACACTGTTAAACAAAAAAAACAGACAAGATCGTAAAACAAACAAAGCAACTGACAAGAAACCAAACTATTCAGTAGCTTTTTGATAGGTATGATAACTAAGGTTAGTGTCATCGACCAAACTAACGTTGTCGACTTGCTGCACGAATACATTCGAGCTGGTGATATATTCTCTAGAAAGTGCGTCACACCTGGCAGGAAATCTAGAAATCTGGTAACAGTTATTAATACAATTCTCAGTGGATCTCACTTCTATTAGACATGGCTATGAATTTCATCTTGGTCTCTCTTTTATGTTCGTAATGACAATGGTTATCAAACCTTTAAAGTCAAAAGATGTCAGTCCATATATGATCACGAACTGCAATGAAGAACCATCCACAACAATGTTTACGCACAGGTTTCAGCAGTCACATGAGTGCTTCAAGGTAACCCATGTGACACTGGGATGACAAAGTTTTCACGTGTTTTGATATTCGGAATTTCAAAACTACCTACAGCTTTAAAGGCTACCCATTTCGTTCAACACTTCGAAGTACTAGAGGTCAAAGCCATCTGCGCGAATCCGTGCCTTTGGTTTCATCAGAGTGAACCAACGCTGTCTGCTTAGCGGTCGGAGGTTGATTCAAACGTGTACATTCGGGTGGCGGTATGCAAATGGCTTCCCCGCTTGCTCTATCCGGATCTTTTGCTGTTCCGAGGACCTTATGCATCTTGTGGAACCTTCTCCAGTTTTACGGATACTGTCACCTGCCATGAGCATCTATTCCGTTTAGTTCGCTTTGCCATCCTTGAACAACCGTCTGTATCCCGTAATCCTAGGCCCCAATTCACTGTTTCAAAAATCAACTTCCGTTGTCTGGTACGCAAGATGTTTTGCAACTTCAGAACGGTGCCTTTACCGCCTCTATTCGAGAAGAATTTAGGAGGCGTCACCCAATTTCAGTTGACTCACCGTTTGTGATGGTTTGCTGTACTATTCTAGGACTCCTGTTGGCTACTCCTCCCGCTTCACGCTGTCTGTTTTTAGGGCAATATTCGGTAAATTGCTTATCTTGTATTAAACTGGATTTCTAAAATAATATTTTTTTTTAAATTTAGGAAATTGTAATCATCTTTCAAGTTTGATAAAGTAAAACTATGCTGGAAGTCTCAGAGTAAACTATATTGCGTGTACAAGGCGGCCTGTCGCATGGAACACGCGCTCTCGATCACACGTCGGATTTATTTTCGCCGTTTGCGGCTGTCGCTCTCTGCTTTTCCACTTTATTTTTAATTATTTTGTATTTGTTCTGTTTAATTTATTGTTCTTTATAATTATATATTTATTTATATTCAATCTTCGTTTATTATTTCTCGTTTTATGTGAATTTCATGGGAAACATCGTCGATACTGTTATAGGAGCTGATTATGAAGTGGTTTGTGGTTGTATTTAATCCTTTGACTTGAAAAAAAATTTCAGACTATGCTGAAAACGACCCCTACGTTCGGAAGACTGGCTCCCACCACACAAGAAATGTGAACAGGTGATTTTTTTTTAGTTTTTTTTGTCTTCTTCTTTTTCTTTTTTCTTGTCTTTTTGTTGCAGACTATATAATTATTTAGTTTTAGATACTCTTCCCCCCTCGTCCGCACTGAAGAATGGCCGGAACTTCACTTCAAGCAGATCAACATCATCCAGTGGCAGACTTTCGAAATAAGCGATTACATGAAGATAGAGAACACCAAATATCGCAATTGCCAAGGTGAATTTTCTGTTTTAAATAATTATTTATCACATTATATTAAAGCGTATGTCTAAAAATACAATTTATTTCAGGAATGCTCGACGACGCCTCATTTCTCAACGAAATCCGCACTTCCCAGTCCCATCTAGCCGTCATAGAAATGTTCCACTTCTGTACAGCAGGTTTTAGATTATTTTACTGCTATTTTAAACTTTATTTCTAGGAATAGCTCACCTCGCGAATATCCCCGAAGATAGTGCTAGCTTCCGCTCTCGAAATGACACTCGCCCACTACGAATTTCCCGGCATCCCGATCACTCCAAGCAATACGCCGGGTATCAATTGCAAAATCACCAGTTAACGCTATTATTTCAGCGTTTTCAACAGAACACGGGAACGAAATGAGCATCATCCAGCGTGTAAACAATGTCATCTATCTCTGACGCTTTCCCGGGTTCCCAAGCCTTTTCGATGTGTACAAGGTAACTTCATCTTTAATTTGTAAAAATTGTGTATTTTTAGGACAAAATGGATTATCTCTTGCTCAACTCGAATGAATTCACGGACCCTGTTCGTCCCGTCACCCATAGTGTGAAATACATCGGCGGAGCCGGAATTCGTGACTTCCGGAGGTGATGTCTTCGTTTTCTTTGTGTAAGCAGCAGTTTTCAGGAGTTTGAGGACATTTTGAGCAGCGCTGGTCGCGGAGTCATCATGTTTTCTCTTGGATCAATGGTTCGATCGGGAGAAATGCCGTTGATAATGAGGAGATGTATGCTATTGGCTACTGTTGCCGTGCAATCGTGGTTTAGCGTTCCTTGAAGCCTTTGCCAGCTTCCCAGAGTACGAGTTCATATGGAAGGATGATTTCAATGCCAATTCGTCGCTGCCGAATGTGCATTTCCGGAACTGGCTTCCACAGATTGATCTTCTTGGTGGGATTTGCTATTTTAATTCAAGAATCGCTCTTGTTCGGAGTTCCAATGGTCATCCTTCCTATCTTCGCCGACCAGGTTGTCTATTTTGTGCTTTTGATGAATATTGACTGTCTTCAGGAAGGAAATGCCGCCTTGGCTTGTGAACGAGGGTACGCTGTGAAGCTGAGCAAGTTTTGAGTAACGAAAGACGCGATTGTTCACTCCCTGCGCCAAGTTCTGGTGGGCAAAGTCGGGAAGGAAAGGTAAAAATTTAAATTCAGTCAAAACTTTCATCTACCTGGTTTCAGTTCATTCGCCGCCTCCGCTCAACAGGCATCACGGTTTCTGAAGGGAAGCCCAAAGAGGATGCGGGAAGAGATTGAGCGAGTCGCCCATTTCTCAGGACACGAAGACTCATTGCACCATCTGAAGGTCAATACGAACCTGTCTATTATGGAGTACTACAATTTGGATGTTTACATGTTTCTAGCCTTTTTGATAGTAGGAGGCTTTCTCTTCACTGTTGTGTTTGTAAATACGTATGATGGTTACAACTATAATTTGTCTTCTAGTCTCAAGAAATGCCAGTGAATGTCTTTCTTCCCGTTTGATAACAATTTTTCCTTTGCATGTAAATAAACGTTTCCAATTAGTAGTTGCCAGTTGAGCGAAGGTGTTATGATAAGATACTCTTTACAGTTTGTTGAAGAAATGCGCCGTACTGTGAAAATGAGAAATAACTCGCCGCATTAAGCCAGGCCGCAGTACTATATCGCCATTTTCGGCATAGCAAATTCAATGAACAGCTACAATTTTGTGTCAGCAAAACACGTCGCGCGATGAGTAAGAAGAGAGTATCCGCGCGGAACCGCCTCCATGGGCGTTTTTATGCATCGCCACCTGCTCTGTTTAGCGCCATTTTTACTTCTTATGTTTTGTTTTATTTGTCAGAATAACTTGTGAATCTTTTAAATTCGCCGGTTTCATGGAAATTATCATCTTCTTGAAGAATTGTTTCTTGCGACATTTATCGGAAAACAAAGATAGTTTCAATGTTGCTACAAATCCTCCGTCGCAACCAAAATCATCCTGAAACCTAGAAAAGAAAACCAAATGACACAAGACAAGCAGAATGTACATGATAAAGACACAAATGCAATAAGGGAAAGCTATGTAAAGGCAAGACACCCCATGGCTATGAGCAGTGCGGCTTTAACACTGGGTAATGGTTTCATTTCAGGAATGAAGTGATACCCCCCCCCCTGGGTTACAGGGTAATACCTCCGCCATTAACTACTATACAGCGGGGGCCTCCACTGATGTCACTGTATTACAGCGCGGGCTCCCACCTGCACTGTTGTACATAGATGGGGAGGCGCGCGCTGGTTTGCAGCCGCGTGAGAGAACAGAGCTTTCTTCAAGGCTTATGGTGAGGCTGTTCTTAGGCAAAAAAACACTCAAGAATGTAATGTGAAAACCCAACTCTTATAATGCAATGTAATTGGATCACAAAGAGTACACAGCTATGACTACAAAATGAGGTGTGATTTTTGTAAACAACAATAAGTACATCAAAACTGAACAAAGCTAATTCAATGTAATGTTGGAGTCTAAACAACTTATTGCTTGCAGTTTGTAATTGAAATTAACAAAACTTCACAACATTTTGTTGTTACATAGTATCCGGAAACCATGAACACCATCCTTCCTTGTGATAGCGAAATCATTCTTCATATATGGTGACTGCGTTGCCGGTGTCACGTATCTTTGTATTTGAGGCTTGACGATGCATTTTCTTTGAAGAAGGTACCGTGTAATGTAAAGATTCCACGATGAGCTAATAACAGACCACTGCTTTTGCTGTACTTCTTCAGAAGCAAAATCTGTTATAAATTCAAATAAAAAACTGTTGTGTTTAATTAAGCGTGACAGTGACTCTACTGCCTCCGATGCGTTCACTACTTATATTTTGTTTGTTTCCATTTTTATTTTTACACAGTAGTTTCTTATGTGTACGATCTTTTCGGAAAATGATTATTTTGCAAGTTTTTTGATATATGCGTGACAAAGTTGTTCAACAAAACATTTATTTGTTTTTGGCATCCTGATGACGCGAAGCAAAGTGCAACGCAATTACGTAAGCATCAAGGACGTTTTATAGTAAGAGAGGGGTCACTTCTACTTGCGATACGTGCTGTGACGATATACTACAAGGCCAAGAAAACCGGCTAACATGGAGCACAAAGACTCATAAAGATAGAAGAGGGGAAGCAAAACAACTTCACAAGTAAAGTCGAACAAATCGATCTAGCTGGCTACTCATCGCCGTACCAATCAAAGATCAGATAGGAGTAAATGCAAGGGGAGACCGTGAGAATCATCAATGCCGTTAACTTGATGAGTAGAAGATTTAGTTCTCGGCGGCAAGCAGAGACTCGACGGTCACGCCCTCCTCCTTGGCCTTCAGGTACAATTGGAAGTGTGGAGACTCCTTGAATTGAATCAATGGAATGGATTGTCTTTCCATACAATACCTTGAAAATGCGGATCTTGCGCTGAAGTCCGCGGGCATTCTCCTTGTAAACGTTACGGGGGTCGCTGGCCATGGCCTGAACAAAAGTTTAAAATCTATTATCTTTCTCGTCAGCTTACGGTATAGTTTTCGCCGTGAGAATCCATCAGCCCGGAGCAGAAGAGGATGTCCTTAGGCAAAAGTTTGTAAAGTCGTTCGCGGTTGACAGGAGTCTAAAATGTCAATATTCAGCTACATACACAAAAATAACAAGTGAACATAATGTTGTGATCGGTGCTATGTCACTATAGTGTGGTGGCAACCATCAGGGTGCTTGAATTACATGTCTTCTAGTACTATGTGAGTGGGCATTCCAAAACAAACAAATCACGCCATAAAGCTTACTGTTGCTCTTGGTTCGGCATCTGTTGACAGCTGGAAAATTGTTTCGTGAACATTTGCTTTAAGTAATATGCTAAATCTTGCTAAAATTGTACGGCACTAGAACAAATGTATAAATCACTACTTCAAATGTATAAATCACTATTTCACCACACTTTTATTTTCTTACATGTCGGTCAGAATCCGGTTCGGATGATTTCTATAACGGTTTCAAACATAGTAGTTTTAAGTTTGCCATAAACTATTTTGAAATCGTCCACTTACTGAGGGGCGAGAAACGTGGAGCTGAAGAGGAAGAGGGGTGATAACGTTGCGAGCCTCAACAACTGGTCGTCGTTCGGCGAGCTTGGCAAGCTGGACATCAATTTGCATTTTCTGAATCAAAATTGTTACAAACGTGGTGTGAAAAAAGTTACCACGCTAGGGTCAAACTGGACGTCAGGGTGAGTGGTTTTCAACGTCTTCTCGATAAGGGCCTGGACATTCTGAGCAAATTGGGTAGGGGAAACATCCTTCTGGTCGACAATTGCGCTAGCAACAACAGTCTCAATAGTTTCTGAAAACAGTCTCCGGAATATTGTAACGAAAGTCAACGTACCCTTGTGAGTAGCGTCAGAGTGCTGTGTACTGCTGACTTCGTGCACCTGAATTGGAGGGCTTGGGGTTCCGGCATTCAGGGCAGCAATTTCGGCATCAGCGGCAGCCTCATCATGGTCAAGAATAGTGATCTTAAAACAACTTTGCATGGCTTGCTTGTTTAAAATACCTCTGGCTCGGTGATTGTCTTGGAGTTGGAGTTTCTTCCCTTCTTTTCCTTCTTCTTGCTTGACTTGGACTTTGGTGCCTCAGTGGTGTCAGCCTTCTCCTTCTTCACGGACGAGGGGTCCCCATAATTGAGTTCCACTACTGTTTCGGCAGTTTCGCGATCAGTGGTAAGAGGAGTTGTCATTTTAAGGGTCATCACCTCTTCCTGAAATAATTTGGTTATTAGTAACATCAAAATAAGTGTGCGTGCGACAAAATATCTACGCAAAGCAAGCATTATACAAAACTAAGAAACTATTGCACAGTTGGAAAACATAAAATTGCATGTTTTGCTCACATCTTCGCTTTCCTCATGAGCAGTGACTTCAGTACAAATTAAAGTTGAATTGGTATCTTCAAGAAGACCCAGATCTTCCAAAACACACGGAGCTTCAAGAGTAACTTTGTTCTATTCGCTAACCCATATGTTTCAAAAACAGTCAAACAACCTCGCTCAAATCCTGGTTTTCCTCATTGCTCTCTGCTTCAGCTGTCTCTACAGTGGTATAAACCTCAGCAACAGCCTTTGGCTCACTCTCGGTGGGCGCAGTGAAAATCTCACTCTCAGCCGGTGCAGT
>JYHL01001461.1:0-10529 GCA_000934875.1 Oscheius sp. MCB
GTGTTTGTGTATGTATGTGTATGTGTATGTGTATGTGTATGTGTATGTGTATGTGTATGTGTATGTGTATGTGTATGTGTATGTGTATGTGTGTGTGTGTGTGTGTGTTTAGAGACAGAAACAAAGATTAAAACACTCAACCTTACCATTTTCACGCCTTTTATTTGAAACCAAAATCGACTGAAGACTATTCAATGATCGAAAAGTGACAAGTGCTACTTGTTTTTAGACCTTCTGGCGTTCTAATTTAATAACTTATTTATGAAATACGTAATATTTCGTCTGGCACGCAAGTACACAGGATGTAGCGCCAAAAAGAACAAGGATTGTGACGTAAAATGTCCAATGATTGCTTCTAAACCAACCTACGTTATTATTTCTATCTCAAAGAACACTTACAGCAAAATAAAGGCAAAAACATTTCCGCCTTGGGGAAGCGAACCCTAGATCTTTTTATTATGAGGCGAGGCGCTAACCAGTTGTGCTACGTTTGCAAAATACTTTAGTGGCGCAACCTAACTTTTCAGCGCCGGTGACAGAATGGCGCAGGCGGTAAGTCTCCAGTGTTGCAACCTAACAGTCGCTGGTTCGACTCCCCCACGAGATCAAACTTTTTTGCAAAGCGGAAAATGAGTGCTTAACGTGCAAAAGAGGAATATTCTTCCCGAACACCCTGATTTCCGAGACACTAGGTTAAAATTTCACAGTTTTTAGGGCAACCGCACTTCTAAATAAGGAAGCAATTTGTGTGAGACGCTGTTTTCGAGGTCGCAATTGAGAGGCCGACTAGTTAAAAACAGAGGTGTCATAGATGTCTCAAGTTTCCCAGACATTTGTGCAAAAAAGTGGAAATTGAGAGGTTAATTGAGAAGATTTGGAAATGTTGTCGGTCTGGGGAAAAACAGAAGCCAGGCGGTTGGAAGTGATCAGTGGCTTGGCCAGAAATGTGAATCGGAAGCGGGGAAGCTAGGAAAGGGAGTTTTTGGAAGATACGCAGATGGGAATGGAAAACGCGCTAGCAGGGAGTTAGAGAGAGAAAGAGAGAGAGATAGAGAGATAGAGAGAGATAGAGAGAAAGAGAGAGAGAGAGAGAGAGATAAAGAGGATAAAGGGAGAGAATTGAGGCAGAAAGGGAGAAAACCATAAAGAAGGAGAACAAGAATGGGCCGAAATCAAAGAGAGAGAGAGAGAGAGGGAGAGGGAGAAAACAAAGAAAAGAGAGAAAGAGAAGAGGGAAGAAGTGAGAAAGGAAAACGTTGGTGCGAAGCGAAGGAGGTATAGAAAGAATAATAAAAAGAGAAAAGGAGAAAAAGAGAGAGCGAAAAACGGAAAGGAGGGGAGGAGAAAGAAAAGACACTGAGAAAATGAGAGAAAAGATAAAGAAAGAGAGTGAGAGAACGGGAAAGAATGAGAGAAAGGGAGAGGGAGAGATAGAGTGATTGAGAAAGTAAAAAAGAGAGAAACGAATAAATGGAAAGACAAAAGAGCGGAAGAAAGAAAAAGTAAGGAAGAGATAAAGATAAGGAGAGAATAAGAGAGAGAGAGAGAGAGAGAGAATAGCGAAAGAGAAAAAGAAATAGAGAGAAAGAAAGAGAATGTTCAGTGATGTCAACCCAACCAAAAAGAAAGCTTATAGGACTCCATTTAGACAAACAAGATTAGCCTAAAGGACGTGCAGTTCTTGCAGATCCCCTTTGGCGACCACATCAGCTTGGACTTTCAATTGAGCATGCTCTTCTGAATGCGCATCACGTCTCTTTGTGATGCGTGGTCTGTTCACAAGGTCCAATCTCCCAAAGTGGTATTTCGGGTGCTGTTTACAACAATTCTCACTCGTTTTGGAAATGTTTTGCTTAATGGGAAACAGCGATCATTGTGTTTTGAGAAGACTATTAATGGTGAGGGTGGCTTAAGGGGTCGTGAAATGAGATTTAGTTAATGAAATGAGGAGTGTTTTTGACATAAAAGTACTTCTACTAGTGAAAAACAAAACGAGTGAGTGAGTGAGTGAGTGAGTGAGTGAGTGAGTGGGTGGGTGAAGAGAAATAGAGAGAGAGATAGAGAGAGAGGATTCCTCACTCACTCACTTGTGTCACTGAAATCCTCTTCTTTTCAATAGAACCTCAAATTGTTTTCCCATTTTAAATTTTCAATGAAAGTGTGACTTTGTTTACGAACTCCGACGTCAACAAAAGTAGAAAACAAACTTGGCCGAGTGAAAATTGCAAATAAAATTGTGCAGCTGGTTTTGTTTCGGAAATTCAATTATTGCCGCTTTTTGGCACCAGAATAATAATAAAATGTTTAACAAAGACCTGTTTTCTAAAGCGGAATTAGTGATTTTCGGCATCTTAAAGGTAAAAAGTCTTAGGGGCTTCGCCTGGCCGAAAAGTGGGAATATGCGAATTTGAACAGTGTGAGTAAACAGAAACATTTTATCAATTTGAAACTAGCTGAAAGTAATTTCAATTTGAAATTTTATTTTCAGTGGAAGATGGAAGAAATGAGTTCATTCTGTGTACAATTATACAATGGAGGTCAGTTTTTGGGGGCGGGTATCACACGAGCCGTTCTGGAGTTGCTTCTGTGTAGGCGGGAGGAGGTATTGAGGGAGAACTGATTGAGGGAGGAGGTATTGAGAAAGATATTGAGGGAGGAGAAGTTGAAAGAGCACGATCCCTAGGTGCCTCCTTGTGAGGGAGAGGTCCTGCTTGGGCATCGGAAGAGAAGTCGGAGGGAGGAGAATCGGCGGAGGGAGAGTAACGAGGAGGGGCTCCCGGGATGCGGGTGAGGTACGTTACGTGCTGGTCTTGGCTGCTGAAAAAATGGGGATTTGAGAGAGAGAGAGAGAGAGAGAGAGAGAATGAGAAAGAGATGGAGACAGAGACAGAGACAGAGACTTACCTATTCCTCGCCTCATTCTTCAAATGAATACCAAATAGGAAACAAAGTCTCAATTGAAAAATTGCCACCAAAATGGTAATTGTTCCCAAAATCGAAGAAACCATCAACCAGGCAAAATCTTTGCCAGTCAAGGGAACTCTTCTACAATCAGAATATTCCGTGGTTGTTATTTCTTTAGGATCAGCAGTGGGGCAAAAAGAAATATCGGATAACCAAATGTAGCCAAGAATTATACCCAAAACTATACCAGTAGTCCAGAAAACATAAATAGCCTGAAATTATATGATTAAAAGTCGTGTGTGTGTGTGTGTGTGTGTGTGCGTGCGTGCGTGCTTGCGTGCGTGCACGTACGCTTGCGTGTTTCTCTCACGTACTCGTTCCACGTGCGCACGCACTTCACTGTCAGATCAATAACCAAAGCGAACGTCATGCGATAAGAACCCAATGTTCTGATTTATTTACACAGCCTTTTGCTCTTTTTCTTGTTCAAATACTAAAGTACCGAGGTCCTGGGAAACGGCGTATCGTTTGATTACGCAACAAATGGGAAGGGCTTTGTAGTGTATGCATAGAAAATTTTCCTATGAAGGTATGTATTAGGGTCTTTGAATTGTTTTCATTTTTACCCCAGATTTCTCCTGTACCACGCAGCCTATTCAAATTTCTGAACCCAGGGAAATGACTTTATGGTTGGTTTCCAACGGACAAATCGACCTTAAAGGATTTTTCCACTGGGTCCCGCCGCGATGACCCGTGATCTACCGCGCTTAAACGAAAGAGCACGCGGAATGAGGAGACGTGGAGATTTTGGCGCGAAAATGCGATTCTCTCTCTCTCTCTCTCTCTTTCTTTCTTTCTTTCTTTCTCTCTACCTCTCTCTCTCTCTGACTCACCAAACGACTCAACAGTCCTTCTCTTTTTCCAGAGCAAAGAATCAAACCCTTTGTCTACTTTTCCCAACGAATTTCCCTTCTTCCTGCTCTTTGTGCAGCTGCGCCAACAGGCCCCCCTCGGGCACATGGAGATGAGCCATTTTTTCCTATTGCCAATGCGTCTGCCGCTGCTGCTACTTCTCTCGGCCACAGGCGCCATCTCTCAATGTCCTCCTGGATCTACTATTATCTTTAATAATAACCAACCAGTGTCATGTAAACCTCAAGAAAGGTAAGGCTCACGGGGAGTTCCACAGTGAGTGCTGTGGCCTTGCTGTGACCTGGTGTAGTCCATTCATTACGCCAGAAGCCTTGGCTGGACCACAGCGGACACACAGCTGTGGCTTCAACTGGCCGGCTTGACAATATACTGTACACCAATTTCAGTTGTTCCTGTTCATCCACCCGTCCCGGTGCCTTCTGCCAATTCTCCTCCCAAAACAATCAATTCGTTTGCTGTGGAGCCACTTCAAACCGTATGTTCAACAGAAAACTACCGTAATCCCGATTTCTAGAATGTTCTTCTGGCTCTGCTCAGCTCAACAACTGGGGCCAAGTGGTCACCTGCCAGGCAGGTCAAAGTTGCGCCACGGGATTCCTGTGTAACTTCGGTACTTGTTGTGCCGATCCTAATGGTGAGGGAGTGAGGGAGTGAGTGAGTGAGGGAGTGAGAGAGAGGAGTGAGTAAGTGAGTGCTTGTGTTTCCTCAATTTCACATTTTCCACGGCTCTGTTGACATAGCCTCCCTATTTTATCAAACTTCCCCCCAAAACGAGCTCTCGTTAACTGTATTTGTTCAGTTGCTGATGGATTTCAGTGGTTTGCCATTGTCAGGCGAATATCACGAGGAATTCAACACAGCGTATCCACTGAACTAGCACGTTTAGATCGATTCGAAAAGAATTTTCGATATTGGCTAGTAAAAACCTCGTGCATGCGTGCGTGCGTGCGTGTGTGTATGTGTGTATGTGTACGTTGTGAGTGCACGTGTCTGCGTGTGAAAATGCTTGTGTGTGGTGCGTATATGCAGATACATATGCATGTACGCAAGTGTACACACGTGTGGTGGTGTTCGCGTTCGGGCACTTTTGCGTATGTGTAAGTGTGAATGTGTATACGTGTACGTGTATACATGTACGTGCGTTGTGTGTGTACGTGTGCACATGTCCAAATAATATCTCTTTTCAGTAAAATGCCCAGGCGGACCTTCATGCCCGACAGGCCAGGTGAGATCCGTTTCCTTTTATTTTAGTCCCCATAGGCCCGGCGGGCCCGATTGGATAAACCACGTCCGAGTCCGCTCCCCAGGGCCGGGCCAGTAAGTACCCTACGGTCTTAACCACCTGCCGTACTCCCGGAATCATACCTACTTCCTTCCTTCACAGGCGCTCTTCAACGGCGTGTGTATCCTTACCGTTCCTCCCGGGAACCTCTGTCAGATATCCCAACAATGCTCCGGTGGGGCAGTATGTACCGTAAGGCCTTAACCCTTACCGTACTCTAAAATCTTCAGAATTTCTATTGCACTTGTCCCAGGGGTGGGTTTGGCGCAGCAGGACAATGCTGTCCCTTCGGATCGGTAAACTTTCTAAACTAAACGCTTGCTTTGCAACTAATCAATAGCTACCGTAGTCTTAACCTTAACACCTTTAAGCAGTTTGGGTACTGTACTTTCAGGTTACGGTGAACAATCAATGCGTGGCGCAGGCTCCACCAGGTGGGCAGTGCTTCAACACTGCTCAATGTATCGACAACTCTGTCTGTAATGGAAACAGCTGTATGTGCCAGGGCAATTCGTACTGTGGATTGAAAAATTGATTTATTGATTGAATTTAGGCAGATGCTTAATGGCTACTGTATTCCGTTTAATGGGGGGCCTTGTCAGAACACGCAGGTGTGGATTGGGAACCAGTGCTACACCTACTCAATTGTGGGAGGAAGCTGTGTGGCTGACCAACAATGTGTTGGGGGAGCGAAGTGTCAGAATGGGATTTGTTACTGTCCTCAGGGAACGGAGAGGTTAGTAGATCTCTCTCACTCTCTCTCTCCCCTCCGCTTCCCCCGTCAGCTTTGCCTCTGCCTCTGCCCCTGTGTCTCAGCCTCTGCCTTTGCCTCTGTGTCTGTCTCTTCCTCCTTCTCCGTCGCCTCCACTCACTCCTCTCTTTTCTCTTCTCCCTCCTTCTTCTCTCGTCTCTCTCTTATTCTATCTTCCCTCTCCTTACCTTCCAATTCTTCCTTGCATCACTAACTCATTTCAGATACTGTTTCACCCAAACAACATACCAACAATGCTACTGCCTATCAAACTCGCCCTGTCCTAGCAACCAGGTCAATGTAAATGGACAATGCCTCAATCAGATCGCAGCTGGTGGTTACGGTTGTCAATCCACTCTTCAGTGCCTGGGAAACTCCCAGTGTAACAATGGCAACTGTCAATGCTTCCAGGGTCAGCCCCAAAACGGGCAATGCGGTGGCCAATGTCCCCTGGGTTCAGTAAGTACTTTGCGCTCTCTATCTCTTTTTATCTCTGAAAACTAAACCCTTTAGGTACAACTAAACGGCAATTGTGCTCCTCAAGTTGGAGCCGGTGGTCAGTGTTCCATTGACACCCAATGTCTTGGCAATGGCAATGCTATGTGTAGTGGAAATATATGTGTCTGTAGGAATGGAGGGTAAAAGAATCGAGAAAAGTTCATAATATTTTCTGTGTTCAGACAAGCTATCAGTGGCTACTGTTTGACGCAGAGTGGAAACTGTCAGATTACTATGGTAGGGTGTCTTATCTCTTGCTAATGTCTCAATTTCTTCTATCATCATGCCTCACATTATCCATGGCATTTACCTTTATGTCTCAATGCCTATGCCTGAACGGCTCAATGCCTCACTGCCTCACTGTCTCTATATCTCTTTTTGAAGTCTCTCTATCTCGATGTTTCGATGTTTCTGACGATATTTAGTAACAACTCAATGTATCTATTTATCTCTCAATTCTTTCGTGTCTCGGTGCTTCACTTCCTCAATCTCTTTGCCTGTCTCTGTGTCTCAATTCCTCCATCTCTCAACGTCTCATTGTCTTACTGTCTCTGGTTCCGTTTCTCAACATCTCTGTGACTCAATGTCTCCTCAGCCTCGTTTCTTAATATCTTATTGCCACAGTATCTAAGTGCGTCAACCATAAAAGGATTCCTTTCCTCATATCCTCGATCCTTCAAATTCTCTGATTCAATTTCAGACCTCTATCAACGGCCAGTGCTATCTCTACTCAATCGTCTCAGGCAGTTGCATCGCTGACCAGCAATGTCTAGGAGGTTCTCGTTGCCTCAACAATGTCTGTCAGTGTACCGGAGGCACTCAAAAGTGAGCCACGCTTCTCTCTCTCTATCTATATATCTCCATCTCTCTCTATCTATATATCTCTCTCGCTCTCTCAATTTCTCTCTGTAGGTACTGCGTCAATCAGAATGGTCTCCAAGTGTGCTACTGCCTATCTTATTCCGGGACGGGTGGAATTACTTGCCCAATAAACCAGGTTTCCCAAACTACACTATCTTAAATTGTTTCCTTTAAGGTTAACGTCAACGGACAATGCATGAATCAAGTCCAACTGGGCTCCTGGGGTTGCCAGTACCCCCAACAGTGCCTTGGAAACTCCCAGTGCACCAATGGCTACTGTCAATGTGGACAGGGCCAAACTCAGCAGGGAAATCAGTGCATAGGAAACAATGGCAACCAAGTAGCTCCTGGTTCCAACTGTAACTCTGGCCAACAGTGCCTTGACGGCTCCACCTGCAACGGAAACACCTGCATCTGTCCGAATAACAGACAACAGATGAATGGATACTGTCTCCCGATTAAGAATGACAACTGCCAGTCAAATCAGATTATGGTCAATGGACAGTGTCAAGTGTTCTCGACTGTGGGAGGGACTTGCTATGGAAACGCTCAGTGTCTTGGAGGATCGACTTGTGTGGGAGGAGTTTGTCAATGTCAGCAAGGGGTTCAGAAGTAGGTTTGAAGAGAGAGCGAGAGAGAGACGGATGCGTTAAATCATGGAGTGATTGAAACATTGAGATAAAGATGCATCGAGTAGAGGTATAGATGCATCAAGTAAAAGGCAGTGAGACATATGGGCGAAGAGAGACATTGTTAGATGGAGGTGCATACACTGAGGTATTGAGGCATTGAGGAAAGTAAACAAAGTTACCGGCAAAACAGAGACATGAGAGATTGAAAAATTGAGACCTTCAGAAATATATTGAAGCGGTGAGACATTTAGCGCTTGATGAATCGACGTATTGACGCACTGAGACCTTGAGACTTAAGAAAAAGAAACTGAGACAGAGGTGAAACATTGAGATACACAGTGCGTTTGACACAGATGTTGAGGTAGTGAGTCATCGAGGCACTGCAACAGCGATAGAGATTGAGGGAGAGACGTTGAGGAAGGCAATGAGACTGTGAGACAACGAGACAGTGGGGTATAACCATTAATACAGAGACTTTAAGGAAGAGTAACTGATGTATAGACAAAGGAATAAAAAGTTAAAAAAGAGGGAAACATGAAAAAGTGAAAGACTTAAGAAAGAGAGAAAGAGAAACATGTTGTTACAGACAATGTATCCAATCATCAGTGGGTTATCAACAGTGCTACTGCTCTCAGACTGGAACCGGTGGAGTGTGTAATATTGGCCAGATACGTCCCTCTATCTGTCTCTCTCTCTCTTTCTCTCTTTCTCTCTCTCCCCTTCCCTCACTATGTTATTTAGGTCAATATTAACGGCCAGTGTTTCCCACAAATCAGCGCCGGAGCAAGTGGATGTACCTTCACCGAGCAGTGCCTCGGCAACTCGCAGTGCCTAAGCTCAGTCTGCCAGTGTCCCTTTGGTACCACCCTCCAAAACGGGCAATGTACAACTAACAATGGAAACAACGGACCGTGTCAAAGCTATCAAGTGGGATTCAAATATACAGGCCTTAACACTAATCCACTTTTAGGTCTTGGTCGGAGGAACGTGTCTGGACACTGCGTCGATAGGAATGAGTTGCACCAACCAGGCTCAGTGTCAAACTCGTAAGTGTCTCTACAGTTTGAGTATGAAAGAAAAATTTGTAGCGCAAGCCGTGTGTTCCGGAACTTGTAGTTGCTCTACAGGATACACTTATAACGGAAGTAGCTGCATTTTTGGTTCTTCTAACTGTCCACAAGGAACAGTGTAGGTTTCTCTCTCTTTCTTTCTATTCTATCTCTCACTCTCCTTCTCTTTGTCTCTCTCTCTATGTGTGCCCGTGAGTGCATGTGTGCACGTGTATTCAACGTGTATGTGCGTAATTTCGTATGAGTTTAGGTGTGAATGTGAAATTGAGTGTGTGCCTGTGTGTGGTCGTACGGCCTATGTGTACAGGTGAATGTGCATATGTAGATGTTTAGACGTACAAATGTCACATGCGTGTGTACTAGTACGCATGTGTGTACGTGAGTGAGTACACTTTTACATGTATATGTGTGTACGTGTGCTCATGAAAACGCAAACCTGTTTACGTGTACATAGATGTACGGGAGTGTGCCCAAGTGTGTTCATATACGTATGATAGTGTGTATACATGTGTCTGAGTGTACGCGTTTCTGTATCTGTATTTGTACAAGTGTGTACGTGAGTGCGGCATTATACACGTGTAAAGTGTGAATTCCGATCTTTGGTTTTTGGCGGAACCCGTAGTCCAAAACTTTCCGGGCCACAGGTCCCATCTCATGGGCCTGATTCCTACCATAGGTCCCGATCCATGGGTTTAAGTCCCACGGCGGATCATAGGTCCCTGGCCGGACAACAGGCTTATCTAAAAACCACCAGACTAGAATATAATCGTTTGCTCCAGTTTCTTTTGATTTCAGATCGGTGAATGGTCAGTGCCTCTCTCTTGTGCAACTCAACCAATTCTGCCAATTCTCCGCCCAGTGCATGGGTTTCGGTACCTGTACCAACTCCTTCTGCACATGTCCATCCGGTACAACAACGACTGGTAACGCCTGTCGCGGTCAAGGCAATGTAAGAATGATTTTTTTTTGCTTTAAATTTCTCCTCAATTTAGAATCCCTGCGGTTCCAACCAGGTCCTAATAGGAAACCAGTGCTATCAAACGTCTGCAGTGAGTACCTAAACCCTTAAGGTCCTTAAACTTTATCTTAGATTGGAGCTAGCTGTATCTTCACTCAACAGTGCTTGGGCAGTAGTACCTGTCAGTCGTCGGTCTGCCGCTGCCCAGTGAATACTCAGAATAACGGAGATGGAGTCTGCCGCGGCCCGAGTGGGTGATATGGGATGAATAAATGGAATTGTTGAAACGTAAAAAAAACCGCAAAGGACATATGCTTGGCCAGCAGCATTGACTGAATATTCAGTTTGCAATGAAAAGTTGCCTTAGTTTCATCGGGAAAGCTGAAAATCGATTGATTTTGAGTATTTTAGGCCTGGAGGGAAATATGTGTTCGGCGGGAGAAAATCCTCTTTATAACAATAACAATCAACTTATCGACTGTTTTGTGCAGGTAGAGAGAGAGAAACAGAGACAGAGGCGGAGGCAGAAACAGAAACAGAGACAGAGACAGAGACAGAGACACAGACACAGACACAGACACAGAGACAGAGACAGAGACAGAGACAGAGACAAAGACAAAGACAGAGACAGAGACAGAGA
>JYHL01001466.1:0-12591 GCA_000934875.1 Oscheius sp. MCB
ATCTCGTGGTGTAGTGGTTATCACATCTGTCTAACACACAGAAGGCCGGCGGTTCGAGCCCGCCCGAGATCAAATCTTTTGCTTTTTGATTAAACATTACCTTCCTCTCTTTTTCTTTTTCTTTCCCTCCCTTTAATCTCTATTCATCCCTCCAGCCCACCTCATATTCCTCTTCTGGCTCTGGCTCCGGTGGAGGAGGAGGTTTCACCTTCTTCGCAGATTTTTCTACCTTCTGAATCAACTTCTACACCAATGTTTTAAAAATTCACCTCTAATTTGGGGATTTTCGACTTTTTCTCCTCATTTTTCTTAGAACTTTCCTTAAATTAACATTAAAACTTTGTAAGATAAGAAATCTACCTTTTCTTTACTAGAACTTCTAGATTTAGTCGAATCTGTTTTGGATTTTGAGCTTTTCTCATTCTGAAATTCACTTTTTGCCACCTTTTTGGTCGTTAAACCCACTTTTTCAGGCTTTGAGCTTGATTTCGAAGAAGATTTTGATGAAGTTGAACTTGAAACTTTCCTTAAAAAAATGTTTACATTTTAAATACAAAATTAAAAATAATACTTAGAAGGCGGTGGAATGGAGCTGTTCTTCTTCCGTTCGCGTGTTCCCTGAGACATCGGCGGACATTGGTTGCCAGGGCAACGACACGCACAAAGAATGGGGTTGCGGGGGTAATTACATGTGTAATTTTATTTACATTTACTAAAATAAAAGTAAAAATAATTGTAAGGATTAAAATAATAACGTGAATTCATCATTTTCCCGCACAGTAGGCCTCGGCGCACGACGGAGACACCGCGCTAGGCTTCAGTGCAACAACTGTTTATGCGAATTGCGGGGAATTGTATGTTTGACTTTTTTTTAAAAATAAATATTTATCGAAGAGAGTTTTAAACATGTTAATTTGTAAAGGTTGCAGCATTCATAGCCGCAATCGCGAAGACTCCGTGGTTATTGTCTATGCGGCGCCAAGTCTTCATAGCAACCGCGTTCGTGGTGTAATGGTTAGCATGGATGCCTTCCAAGCATTCGACGGGGGTTCGATTCCCCCCCGAACGCAGAACTTTTTTGCTAGTCTGAAATGTTGTTTCATGAAAATTTGTAGGTTGACAGTGCAATTCTTCATCTTTTGTTACTCTTTTCATTGTGTAAATCGTTAATATAAGCCCCAGTGGCACACAACGGAGGAATGACAGAAAAGGAGGGGAAACAGAGAGAGAGAGAGAGAGAGAGATGAGATAAAGAGAGGCGAGAGGGAAAGAAATGTCCCACATTGGCCAGCTGAGCTTGAGCCCTCACTAGAGTCAGCCCCCCCCCCCCTTTCAATAGAAAAAACTTTCTTATTTTTATAAATTTATTAAATTAACAAACAAGCATGTACAAGAAATGCGTAATGAATGTACACACGTGTTGGAAGCCTAAGGCACGCCCAAGGCACCGGGAATCAATCGATAACCGTTGAAAGGACAAAATGGGCACAAAACGAGCCTAACATTAGCATAAAAGGCTAGAAGAGACTAGTGGCCTATGGTTGAACCTCGTTTGGAATGGGAAAACATTGACAAATGCTTGATACCAGTTTTGATGGGGTGGTAGCTAGTGGAGACTACTAGATGGCATGGGTGGATGGGCTAGAAGGAGCGCTTGGGCCACATCCTGGTGGGGAAGACGGAGGCAGTGCAGTGACGGCAGTCCTGGGGCATGTTGGCCCTCGCCTTCTCGGACCTGGAAATGGGGAATTTGATAAATTTTATCGAAAACACAAAATAAATTGGAAACATTTAATAAAGGGGTAATACTCCGCATGACCGCTGTGGGGACTTAGCCGAATTGGGTGGGGCTTACCCGGAACTATCTTTTAAGTCGGGCAGCCACGCTTTAAAAAAAGGAAAAAACGACGACGGAATGTGTGGGGAAGTCAAAGGGTTTCGAAAATGTTTCACATGGCCGGCAGTAATTATTGTACAAAAATTCGAATTAACAAATCCAAGTCTTTCAAAAGGTCATACTATTCACCCTAATTTTTAGCTAAGCAGCTAAAATCAGCCAAGCGGCTGTAAAACCTCATTTAATTACTGATTTAGGGGGTAATTATACTTTTGAGTCACGAAAAATAGAAGAAAACTGAACCTCCAGTAGTGGCGGCAGTTGTTGCAGCGAAAGCGGCCGATGGACAGGCGGTCTCCCTGATAAGGCGTCTTCTCCTTGGAGTAGTCCTTCTAAAAAATGACAAATAAGTGTGGAAAATGGTAAATTAAGGGGCTCCGGGCCGGCCCGTTTGCCAAACGGCTGGCGAACAGAGCTTTTGTGGCCCTGGGCTAGCGCCGAAGAGTGAAAAAGGAATAAAACGTACGGTGGGACAGTGCTGGATCATGTGACCCTTCTGGAAGCACCTATGGCAGATGTAGTCGCGGAAAGGGACCTGGCGGGTCACCTGCAGCTCCTTAAGAACCTGGAAATGGAAATATTTGAATTTTAGGGGGTTTTCGGGATTAAAATGTATTTTAAAAACCTAAAACCCACTTCATCTTCGATGTTCACTTCGCACTGGGAAGTGGTGGGAGACCAGTGCTCGATTCCAGAGTCGACGCAGGAATCCTTGCGATTACGCGTCTGAAAAATCAATTTACGTATTCAGAAAGTACCCCATTTGTTAAATTTTCACAGAAAAATACAAAAAATGAGCTTAAAAGGCTAAAAACAAGATAGAAAGCCGTTTTAGTAACTTTGCTAGTCGTGCTAATCAAGGATACGTAAAGTACGCAACACATTTTCGGTTTAACGTCAGATACAAAAATGCGTTCTGTAGCTATCAAACTGGGCTGTAAGGGTTGAAAATATTGCGTTTTAGCGTTGAATTCAGATTTTTAGAACTTCCGAAAGCAATGTTTGGTGATTCCCGACTAACCTTTTGCTTTTGGTCGTAAATCGCCAGCTGATGGGCGATGGCGTAGAGATTTTTCTCCAAATGAGCGGCGAACATCTGGAAATGTCGAATTCAGAAGGACCACTCGATGGAGAAGGAAAGAAAATTAAGAGAGAGCTCGTAATATAGTCAAACTGCCTGGGCAAGGGGGCGGGGCCATACATGACGTCACCCTGACAAGTCAAGGTGACGTCATGTATACGTTAAACGCAGGGCACAGAGGCGGCGACGGTGGAAATGAAATGAACAACAAGTAGGCGTACAATGTTTTGTGTAAAATGAGCTTATTTTATGGGATTTCATGTAATAAATCATTGGAAAAAGAATAGATATACTTAATGTAAAAGTTTGAACGTTTTCTTTTGCACACTTGAAAGTTTAAGTTACCTTAACTCGTTCCGCCTACTCCAAAACTTAGAATTGGCTTACATTTCACATGATAAAGTAATGTTTTCAAAAACATGAACGAAAACATACGAATATCTATGAAAAATAGAATCCAAACAAGTTTTCCAGCATCCCAAGTAATTTTTCAAGTTTTTGTCCTTAAATCCGTTAAGGTTTAAAGATTTAGATCTTAAAACTTAAATCCAATGGCTAAAAACTCTAGGCTCAGTCAAAACAGTAAAAAGCCCCGAAAGTGGTTGTTTGATTGAGAAGTCAAGAAGTGTGCCAGGTCGACAAGTCAGGATTTCGTAATCGGAAAAATCGATATCGCGCCGTTAAACAGCGCGCATTTTGGTGAGAAAAGTTTGTCTATGACTACAGATCTCTCGAAGAGAGAGAGAGAGAGAGAGAGAGAGAGAGAGAGAGAGGGGGGGGGAGAGACGGAGGAAGGGAGACTTTTCGTATCAAAAGTTTATCTTTTTTTAATCAAAACTAGAAAAATCCAATCTAAATATGTAAAAAGTCACTTTTAACCCTAAAAAACCGAATAAATAAGCTTTACAAGTGTAAAACAAAGTTTGTAAAACCCATTTTAAGCGTAGAATCTCTCTTAAAGGTGTAACATGCGTTGCGGGAAAACTCCGTCCCATATTCGAAAACCTTGCGGCGTTGTTTTTCATGTTTTCGCCCGTTTTCGAAATTCCTCGCCTGGCTTTTGGGGATGTTTTTGCACAAACAATCGGTCACTATGCTTTGTAGAAAAGGCCATTTAATTAGGTTTTGAGTTATTTTTAGTTTCGAAAATCGTATCAAGTGAGAAAAATGGGTAAAAGTTTCCTTTTCTGTGTAACATTGGGTTCAAATGTGAATTTTTCATGAAATTTCCTTGTTTCCGCTGTGAAAAATCTCAAAAAGAGAGTTTCTATCCGCTGGAACATTCGGAGGCTGCCGTTTGCAGCGAAGGGTGACGAACGCGGGGTGACGAAATGACGTTGCCGCCGGTGGAGCGCTAGTTTTCGAATACTTCCCAATTTTAAAGGACACAGGCAAACAGACACCGCCAACTTCACAATACGGTAGTTTCCACTAGACGTTGGCCAGAGAGGGCCTGCCGGTGTCTGTTTGCCTGTGCTTATGGAGAACGAATAGTTTCGAAAGAATTCGACGCACTGGGGGCGACGAGGGCGGGGCCGACAGGATAGCCGTCGGTGACGTCAGCCCTCCCGCAACGGCAGCCCAAAGCGTGGGAAAATGGGGTTTTGCAACGAAATGAAGGGAATTTTGGGGATTTTAAAGGAAATTTAGGTGGATTTAGCCCTGAAACTACGAGAGAGAAGTTGAAAAGATCAGCTTCAACTTGTAAAACGGCAGCTACTAGTCAACTTGTCAAATGTTGACAGATCAAGTCGTTGAATTCCTACAGAATCCATAATGACGATGTTAAACATCGGCAATATACCACAGAAAAAACTCAATCTTTGATTGGATTTCGATGTTTGAAGGTTTGAGTTGATTGAATTTCAGATTCAACTGAAATTAGTCAAGTCACCCTTTTCAAATTCCACCAAATCCAAAATTACGCGCTGTTAAACACCGGTCACACACCACCGAAAGTAGAAATCTCTTGCGGAAGAGGGCCGTTGAATTCCTCATTATAACCTTTTGGCAGAAAACACAACGGGATTTACACAAAATTTGACAGAATAAGAGAAGTGCAATTGTTTGGTGCTTCGGACAAGCGGCGGAAAACCATGGCAAGAATGTAAACAAACGGTGAGAAAAGGGCGACGACGTAGATAAACTGAGAAATAACGGGATTTTGGTTACTCTAAAGGAAATTTAATAAACTTAATATATACAGGTTTTTTTGTAATAAAAGTTAATTAACAAAATTTATGGAAAGAAAAACTTGCGAAAGTCACAAAGACGTGGGTGGAATGGAAAGAAAGATCCTAAAAACATCAACCTAAAACTCCAGGGTAATTCTGGGTACTGTATCTCCTTTGGTCCTGAAGCGAAAAATAAATTTTCTGGGTTTCCAGAAACTTCATGTTGGATTTCCAACAGCGGAAATCCGCCGCCGGATATCCTGCACAACTGAATGAAGAAGGAAGTGATGATCATCAGTGACTTTGAATGTGTTGAATGTTACTATGACAACTTTGAATGTTGATATACATTTTATTGTAATAAAAATAAATAAAAACAAATTTGAAGAAAAACAACAATCACAAAGAACTGGGTGAAATAGAAGGAAAGGGCCTAAAAAATTAGCCTGTATCTCCAGTGTAAAGCTGGGTACTGTATCTGTTTTGGCCCTGAAGCGACAAAATAGACCCTTTAATTAACTGATATTTCTGCATTTGCAGAAAACGAATATTCTTGGCCTCAGATACCTCAGTTCCGGAGCTCCGGTAGCTAACATTTAGTACCTGATATCTGGGAGAGAGAGAGAGAGAGAGAGAGAGATTTCTGCATTTGCAGAAGTCTGCAAATGCAGAAATATCTCTCTCCCTCTCTCCCTCCCTCTCTCCTCTCCTCTCCTCTCCAACCAGTAGATTAACCGGAAAGTCTGCCCGTTTCCGTGTTTTCACGATCCATTCGGCCACGTGACGCATGCCTCTTCGAGTGGCGGCCGTTATCGGCGGGCTGATTCATGCCCCGGAACGCCCCGACTGTTTGTGTCCATTCTCTGCAAACGCCACGCGTAGTTCACGGGAGCACAGTTCACACACGCAGGAACAAGAAAAAGGAATAAATGAAAACGAGGAAAAAGGTACAGAGCGAGGACGGAGAAAGAGAGAGAAATATAGAGAATGAGAGGAAGAGGGAGAGAGAGAGAGAGAGAGAGAGCGATTATGAAAAAAAAATACTAGTCAATCGATAGAAATCTTTACTCAAGTGTGTCAATTCGTGATCTAGGAACTTTACTCGTTGATCTGGGCCAGGAAGATGATGCAGATGTCCTTTCCGGCGGCTCCCTCGCGGTCGACGATCCAGTTGACCTGCACCTTGTCGTGCTGGAAATTACTCATTTAATTTGTAAAATGCAAAATTGCAATAGTTCAAAAAGAAAAAAAAAGAAAAAAACTCACAGCGGGGTAGTTGTTGGCGACTTCGATGGCCTGCTCGTAGATGTACTCCTGACCGGCCTTCAGGGGGCAAGAGAGACCTGAAACTTCGTCTCTGTTTCATTCTCTTTCTCGCTTTCTCCCCTTCTCTCCTTCTCTCTCTCTCTGTGTATGTATCTCTCCTTTGCTCTGTTTCCCTCTGTTTCTCTCTCTCTCTTACCTCCAGCAGTGCAAGCATCGCTGTCAGCCAGAGGGAAGTCAATCATGGTCTCTCCGATCTTAGCCTTGATGGAAGTCTTGATCTGGCTAACTTCCTGATCTTAATCAAAATTTTAATAAAATTACATACTTATAATTTTACCAGGAGTGAACTTGATGCGAATGGTAGGCTTGGAGTTGGGTTCGAAGTTGCAAACCTTCTTTCCTCCGGTGGTCTCCTTCAGATCGCAGCCACGGGCCGTCACCTTAGTCACCTTGAACTGCGACTCTGCAAAATCGATACTTTTACAAAAAAAATTACGATTTTTACGGTTAAAAATTGTTTAAAAATAAAAACTCACTGCAGTCACGGAAGCCAATGTTGATGAACTCATCGGCGGCGGCGAGCCCAACCACAGCGAGAACAAAGGCCAAGCGGAGCATTCCCTAAATACGCAATTGTAATTGTGATTTTTAATGGGTTTCGACATATTGATTCAAGATAAAGGTTTAAAGACTGGAAGGTTTCCTCCGCCACCTCCATCTGAGATTGAGGTGTTCGAGAACTGAGGTCGGAAGGGGCGGAGAGCGGCAGAGACGCCAAGCGGCGGGAACTCATAAATCACGGGCAGTAAAGGAGCAACTGAGCAGAGACGCAAGGGAGCAAAGTGAGGATGAGGTGATGAGGAGAAAAAGAATTCAACGTGGAGTGAAGTCACATTAGTTGAGAACATGGGTTGGAGTTACATTCGCGGAGGCCAAAGGTTATTATATGTGTGGAAAAGGAGAGTTAAAACATTGGAAAACTTGGAATGTACAAAATATCACAGAATTTGAACAAAAGAGCACAAATGAGCAAAAATCACACTTTTGGATCTGTGGGATTTGAGATACACAGAGACAAAGACCCAGAGAGACACATGTGAAAGTGAGATAGAAACTGTGAGGATGCAAAGAGCAAAGATAGAGACGGAGGACAAAAACAAGAAAGAACTTGAGAAAGTGAGGGAGAGACAGACAGAGTCTGTTACACCTCATCATCTCCAGCATCCAAATCATCTTCGCGGTAATTTCTGCATCTCTTCTGATGGTATAGCGCGTATTTTACACTGAGCAGGATACCTCGGGTCCCCGAGTCATCCTTTACTAATCGATACAGTTTTCGCTTTAGCCTTCGTCGAGTCCTTCTTAAATGAAAATATCTCATTATTGTCTGAGATGCTGATCTTTTGCTGCAGTCATTTGTGACCAGACAAAAGAGAGGGCTGTCTGTTTTTGAGTTGACAAGGGAACAGACGCGGCAGAACACCCACGAAGTAGAAAGAAGGATAGGCGATGGATAGAAAGAGGAGGGATTCTTGGAAACACGAGACAAATGTATATCCACCAATCATCTTCCGGAGAAAAGAACAGAAAAAAACAGAGAGAAAAGAAGGAGATGAAAGGACAGAAGGGAGAGAGCAGGGAGGAGAAAAGAGAGAAGAGAGGGGAGTGCGGAGGAGACAACGAAATGATATTGGCATTCGAGTTTTTTTTTTAAATATTTGGCTTGTATACTTCGCTTTCAATTAATCGCTTTCCAACTTTTATTCAACAATCTTACTCCCCCATTCCCAATAAATTATGAACTGCCTACCAAATGAAGTCCTTGCTCACATTTTCGGGATGGTTGCACCAGAAGACACCACCCGTTTCACCCGACTTAATACCTTCTTTAATCACATAATCACAAAAACTAGTGCTTACAAACCAAGGATTTCTGTTTCCATTTATGACGACTTTCGGCAGGTATTATACAAAAAATATTAATAAAAATAAGCAATCCTTTTTTCAGAATATCAATAGTCACGTGCAAATTTTAGCACCCGGGAAAACAACGAAAGTTCGTTTTCAAGAAAACATATTTTATTTATCGGACACTTGCACATTTGCCCAAAACATCAAAGTTTCTTTTGAAGAATACGGTATCCTCTTATTTGGCTGTATAGTTGACAAAAAATGATTTTAGCCCGTCGACGCTGTATCGGTAAACGAAGACAGACTCTCGAATCGTTTTTACAGTGGATTTTTTCAGTTGCTTATGTAGATACTTTAGAGATTGTAAGGCTTTGGAGCGTAACAAATTGGTTTTTAGGAAATGGTTATAGATCCTTTAGGGACATGGATTGTCAAAGCAATGAGGGCAGGAAATTGTAAATGCTTTAGAGTTTTTAATAATGCTCACTTTTATAATCATGATTGGCTGCTTAGGTTAGGAGGTCTACAGAAGGAGATGGGAGGTTGGTTCGCTGCCTCTGCCTCTGTCTCTGTCTCTCTCTCTCACTCTCTCTCTCTGTCTTTGTCTATGTCTGCCATTGTTTTTGCCTTCTGTATTATTTTCTTTTTTATAACGTTTCATTTGATATTTCAGTGCCGGTAATCTTACAAATGAGTACTCTAAAGTTTACGAATGGAGCACCACTCTTATCTTCAAAGGATATGACTTTCCTCAACAAGCTAGCCTGTCATTACCCCAAGGTTATTCGCGATTCGAACCATATTTGGATATTTTCTGCCATACAAGAAATAATACTGGTAAGAAAACGTGCTTGACGTAACGACAGTTTGCTTCCAGACATGGGAAGAAGGAAAATGGAATGGATTCGACTTCGAAATACACTTTGATTACTCTTCAGATAACGCGAAATGGTTCGCTTTTGGAAAAACTTGTTTACGAATGGTTGAATCCCGTTCTGAAATACGGCTAGTCAACATGTCCTTCTCGAAGCTCAAGGAATATTTTGGCATGGAAGCTTTTATCAGCCTCCCTGAACATGTTGATGTAGAATGTGACAACCCACCGAATAAGAGGTTACGGATCTTTCTCAAGAAGGATGCAAACCGTAAAATTATCTTAACCGCTTATGTAATTAAAAATAAAGTATAAATAATTATGTGCGTGTTTATTTACAGCTGTTCTTTGTACCACGGTCAATATCACATCAAATGGCATAGTTTGAGTATAGTACACTGGTCCTACCGTGAATTTCTAAAAGTAGTAAGCAACTATAAAATGACAGAGAAAATGAATAAAAACAGATAACAGTAGACAGAACAACTCCCCATAACTCTTAAGGATGAGAAATGCAACGAGAATTCTTTCATAAACCACAATAAAAGAGAGGAACATAGCTTTATTCATTGATAAATTCATCGCCACTTTCTAGAGGAGTGGGTCTCCCAACTCGTACCACGTGACCGGTCTCCTCATCGCCTTCTCTCGTTCCTTAATCAAAGCCTTCTCCTTCTCATTCGCTTTTCTGTACTTTTTCCTAGCCAAGAAGAAGGTGACCACAGGAGGAACTGTGAGGAAGAGGATGGAGAAGAAACTGTAGAAGACCAGGACGACGATGTACCACACAGGGGTAGTGTCCTCTTTGGGGGAAGCAGCCATGGAGAGAGGAAGGAAAAGGAGCAGGAGCAGCCACATTCGGCAGAGACGGGGTAGAAATGAGACGGAGATGAAGAGAACGAAACGTAGCGGAGGAGTACGTGAAAATGTTGCTTTGCCTTTTCTCTTCTTTGAAAAGAGGGAGAAGGCTAATCGTAAGGGAGAAGCAGAGGAAGAATTGCTGGGCAGAAGAAAAGGAGGAGACATGGAAGAGGAAAATGTTCAAGACAAGTTAGAAGGAAAGGTGGACAGAGGATCGGTATATGAGCAAGAGAGGCAAACGAGACAGAAGAGACGGAGAAAGAGATGGAAGAGAAGAAATGGAATGGAAGACGGAGAATGAGAGAGACTCATGACGAGAGGAAGGTGAATTTGAAGAGAAAGTGATGGAAAGAGTTGGGCTTATAAGAATGCGGAGGAGGAGAAATGAAGAGGAGGAGTAGATGGAGAATAAGACTAAGGATTAGAAAAGATAGGAAGGAGGCAGATTAGGAGAAATGGTAATAGAGGCTGAGGAGCAAAGGATGCAAAAGAGAAGAGGTGAAATACGAAACTGTGGAAAAGCGGAGGAGGAGAGGGGGGGGGGGGCAATGAAAGTGGCAGAAAAGAGGAGGGGTCAACGAGGACAAGAGGGAGAGGAGAAAAATCATAATGAAACTGAATCAAATTTGGATTTCATTACTAAATAAATGTCGGTATTAACTTCAATTAACTTACATTTATTTAATTTAAAAGCCCAGCCTTTTGAGAGACAGCAGCTGGCGCAAACATGCTCTATTGTTAATTCTGCGCCCTGTTGCCAATTCTCCTCGAAAAATTCAAATTCTTATTTTCCGTCTTTCAGCCGCTGGTTTTACATTTCACGTATACATTTATTATTTTTATTACATTTAAAATAATTAAAGGTCTGGTCGATGCTTTAATCACTACTAATCAGCAGCGCTTTGCGAGTTTGAGCCCTCAAAGCTTCCGTTGTGTCAAAGCGATATTTGAAAAGCTAGTTTTTCCTCGCTTTCTCCCGTATTTATTTGACTTACTTTTATTATTTTTGTAATATTTTAGCAATTTAATATCTTTTTAACGTTTATGGGAAGAAATTTGTCCAAATTTATTTCTCGGAATCGTCAGAAGTTGACATTTTAGACCTTACGACTATTAATTCTGTGTTTTGCGTAATTTTTGCACTATATTTTACGAATGTAACGAAATTATGCATTTCGAACTGTTAAAACCCTGGTTTTTCAGCAAAAATGGCTCCGAGTTTGTTTCTCCGTTTTTTAGGCCCAAATTGTCCTAAATGCGTTGAAAATTGGCTAAAAAGGCGTGTTTTACCTGCTTTTACTCAACTATTTAATATTTACCTTGGCAAAATTCCTTTTTGTAAAGTTGTTGGATAGTTTTTAAACTGATTTTGTTTTCTTGCCTCTTCTGTTACATTCGTAAAATTTGGTTTCATACTAATTTTGTATTTTTAGGTGGTTGACTGACTGCAGAGATGTCGATATCAATTCCCATGAGAAATGGCGAGGTGAGCACGATTTTCCCTTCATTTATTCCTATTTTGTGGCAAAATTGCGTTATTTTTTATTGAAAATCGAGAGTTCTGGTCCTTTAAATATTGATTAGCTCGTGCGCTTCCAGGCGGAGAACCTAAAGCGCCTGCAGCGTTTCGCGATTGAAGTGTGGAATCTGTCGCAGAACTGGATTACCGTAACCACGAGGGCCACTTCGGTGTTGGAGCGCCTTGTGAATGCCCGTCTGCAGCTGATGTACGCCCGTCATTCCACCGAAGACGCCTCAGGTCATGATGGAGAGGAAGGCTACGCCACAGCGGTCCTGTCAGGCGACGAGAGACGGAGACTGCTGTCTGTTGTGGTCAGAGACGCAGAGAAGACTGCGGACGCTGTGGCTGAAATGGAGCGAATTGTGGCCAAATTCCGCGTGGCTCAGGCCCGCATCGCTCCCTGGAAGGAGCTCTGCCCGGACCCCGGCAGGACCATCGGCCACATTCTGGACACGTTGGAGAGGGCCCTGCCCCCTGTGATTGCCATGTACGAAAGGGAGACGAAGGGCCGCCATGCGGCACTGCGGGACATGGCCGCACACGAGCACCGCGACGTGTTCACGGCGTGTCTGCTGACCTTCCGCTACGAACCGTTCGTCGACCAGGACCTCGTCGCCGATCTCTACAGCCTCGTCGCCACGCAACAGTGAAATTACCCGTTCAAAGTGAATAAAATATACTTTACAACGCGAATTTTGTTACAAAAATGAAGGAATCCACTTAATTCTGACTTGGTTGGCGATTGAAATCGGAAATGTTTCAGTGTGTCGAACTCAGCGTGAACAATCTGCCTTCGGGAGAGGAGGCACTCACCATTCTGAGAGGAGAGAATGCCCAGCTGCACCACTGGATTCGACTCGGGGTAAGTGGTTTTAAACAGTTTTTTTTCTTAATTCCAGGTAACTAAAAGTCAAAAAGTAGCCCCCCTTCACTTTAGTCAAGCCCCACTCGTGGAGGTTCTGCGGTGTCCGGTGGCAAGGCTGGCAAAGGGCCGGCCCGGTCTCT
>JYHL01001509.1:0-10619 GCA_000934875.1 Oscheius sp. MCB
CATCTCGCCTGAGCATTTGCTGGATTTTAGCGCGAATATTAACCCGTTGGGTATGCCGGCAAGTTTAAAACGCGCGATCATCGACAACCTGGACTGCGCGGAGCGTTACCCGGATGTCGATTACGCTAAACTGCATGCGGCGCTGGCGGAGCATCATCAGATTCCGGCCTCGTGGATCCTGGCTGGAAACGGCGAGACCGAGTCTATTTTTACCCTGGTGCATGGCCTGAAGCCACGCCACGCGATGATCGTGACGCCCGGGTTTGCGGAATATCGTCGGGCGCTGCAATGGGGAGACTGTACGATCCATGAGTTTGCGCTGCGCGAAGACGACGGCTGGCAGCTTACCGATGCGATCCTCGATGCGTTAACCTCAGAGCTGGACTGCCTGTTTCTCTGTACGCCCAACAATCCCACCGGGTTAATACCGGATAACCGCCTGCTACGTGAGATTGCCGCACGTTGTGAGCGGCTTGGGATCGCTCTGATCCTCGATGAAGCCTTTATCGATTTTATTGCCGGGGAGCCGGGGTTTATTCCGCTGCTGCGGGATAACCCACATATTTGGGTGCTGCGCTCTCTCACCAAGTTCTATGCGATACCGGGGCTGCGTCTGGGGTATCTGGTCAACAGTCACGAGCAGGCCGTTGCACAAATGCGCAGCCGACAAATGCCGTGGTCAATTAATGCGTTTGCTGCCCTGGCAGGCGAGATTATCTTACGCGATAGCGCATATCAGCAGGCAACGTGGAAGTGGCTGGAACAAGAGGGGGCGCGGTTTGATCAACAGCTGCAAGAATTGCCCGGCCTGACGACGTATCCAGGCCGGGCAAATTATCGTTTATTACGCTGCGATTGCGCGGATATTGATTTGCAACGCGCGTTGCTGGAACAACACGTCCTCATTCGCAGTTGTGCTAACTATCCGGGGCTGGATGCGCGCTATTATCGGGTAGCCGTTCGCAGCCTGGAAGAGAATAACCGCCTGTTGACGGCCTTACGCAAGGTGCTTAGCGGTACAATCCCTGCTGATTGATATAGTCAAGCACTGCGCCTGGCATCAGGTCGTCGCACGGCTCGCCTTTTTCCAGACGCTCACGGATGAGCGTGGCGGAGATGTTAAACCACGGCGTTTCGGCCAGGTAAATTTTTCCGCAAGGCAGGTTGTGCAGGTCATCTGCTGAATGGGTCAGATGATCCTCCAGCCATTGCTGGTGTTTTGCCTGCGCCATTTCGAGCGGATAGCCCGGACGTCGGCACACGATAAGATGGGTATTCCCCAGAATTGTGTGGTAGTCATGCCAGGAAGGGAAGGTAAGCAGTGAATCCTGACCAATGATAAACGCTAATGGCACGTTTGGGCCTTGCTCCTCGCGCCACTCTTTTAGCGTTTGTGCGGTGTAGGAAGCGGTATCGCGTTTCAGTTCGCGTTCATCCAGGGAAAATAGCGGCTTGTCAGCAATGGCCAGTTCAACCATACGCTTACGTTGCTCACCGGACGCTTCAGGTTGCGCACGATGCGGCGGGACGTTATTGGGCATGATGATGACCCGGGAAAGCCCAATCAGATTCGCCAGAATTTCAACCGGTTTAAGATGACCATAATGCACCGGATCAAAGGTGCCACCGAACAGAGCCTGCAATGATTTCATATCAACCATCAATAAAAACATCGGCCAGCGATTTATGACAGAGCAAAAGGGAAAGTCCCTCAAGTTCTGCCCACACTGACTGACCATAGTCTTGTTTAAGCGTAATTTCCGTACGCGTTAACAGCGTTACCGCCTGACGCAGTTGCGCGGGGTTCAGCCGGTTTAGCGCATCGCCCATCATACCCCGGCGATTCTGCCACACCCGGTGTTTATCAAACAACGAGCGCAAAGGCGTATGGGCCGACTGCCGTTTTAAGTTAACCAGCAACAGCAACTCTCGCTGTATCGTACGCAACAAAATAACCGGCTCACTGCCTTCCAGGCGTAGCTGCTGCAGAATGTGCAGCGCGCGTTTGCTTTTGCCCATCAGCAGTGCGTCCACCCAGTGGAACGGGGTAAAGTGCGCGGCATCATTAACGGCTTTCTCCACGCGAGGCAGCGTTAGCTTGCCATCTGGCCAAAGCAGCGCTAGCCGTTCCAGCGCTTGCGCCAGTGCTAGCAGATTACCTTCATAGCAATAGCACAACAGCTGATTGGCTGCGTCATCCAGTTGCAGATTGTTAAGCTTTGCTCTGGCGGCGACCCAGCGGGGGAGCTGTGCTTGCTCCGGCGTCTGGCAGCTAACCTGAACCGCGTTTTTCGCCAGCCCGGTATACCATGCGCCGTTTTCCTGCGCCCTGGTGAGTTTGTTGCCGCGAACAATCAACAGCAGATCGTCATGTAGCAGAGTGACGAGTGAAGCGAGCTGTTCGTTAATGGCGGCATTCGGGCCATTTTCTGGCAATTGTAAAAGCAGGGTTTGACGACTGGCAAACAGGCTCATCGCCTGGCAGAGTGAAAAAATCTCTCCCCAGTCGGTGCTGTTGTCCAGAGTGAAGGCATGGTGTTCTTCGAATCCTTGCGTTGCTGCAGCCTGACGGATGGCGTCCTGGCTTTCCTGCAATAAGAGAGGATCGTTACCTAAGAGTAAATACGCCGCGCGCAGCCCTTCATCGAGCTGTGCGCGGAGTTGTTCAGGGTACAACTTGAGCATCAGTTACCCAGCGTGGTGGAAACACGCGTCGGAGATGACGCAGGCGTCGCGGCTTTATTCACCGCAGGCTCAGCATCAGCATTGGATGACTGAGTATCGGCCAGATGTACGCTCGGCAGCTTACGAATCAACTGCTCAGCCGCTTTGTCATACATCTCTTTGATAATCATGTCCTGCTCGTTATCCTTCGCCAGTGCAGCCTGTGGGTTGTCAAAGAACGAACGATAAACTTTAGCGCTGATTGGATAAATATCATGACCTGGGATCAGCACGGTTGCGCTTACGGACATCACCATCTGGTATTCAGCCGTTTGACCGTTCTGGAATACCGATGCCGTATCCTGCGAAATGCTGACCGCGCCAAGGCGTAAGGACGTCACATCTTTACGCATTGTACCGTCTTCAAGCAGCGTAACGCCGTTCAGACGTAGCTGATTACGAACCGCGCGGCTTAACGGGCCGTTCGGATCGCCAGTGTTCAGGATCATGGTTTTCATTGAGGGTGGAACCTGCGTAGTACTACGCAGATGCCAGCCGCACCCGGCGGTGACAAGCACCGCCAGAGATAACAACAATGTTGTCAGAAGTCGCACGCTTCCTCCCGCGCTTAGCCAACGACCAGATTGAGGAGTTTACCCGGTACATAAATCACTTTACGTACGGTAACGCCATCAAGATATTTTGCTACCAGATGCTCCTGGCCAGCACGCTCACGAACCTGCTCTTCAGTGGCGTTTACCGGAACGGTGATTTTTCCACGTACTTTACCGTTTACCTGGACCACAACCAGCGTTGAGTCTTCAACCATTGCCGCTTCGTCCGCCACCGGCCACGGCGCGTTGTCGATATCGCCTTCGCCTTTCAGCGCCTGCCACAGGGTGAAGCAAACGTGCGGGGTGAACGGGTTGAGCATGCGTACAACAGCCAGCAAGGCTTCCTGCATCAGGGCTCTGTCTTGTTCGTCTTCCTGCGGTGCTTTCGCCAGCTTGTTCATCAGCTCCATAATCGCCGCAATCGCGGTGTTAAAGGTCTGACGACGACCGATATCATCGGTGACTTTAGCAATAGTTTTGTGCACGTCGCGACGCAGCGCTTTTTGATCTTCGCTCAGCGCATCGGCGTTCAGGGCTGCAACGTCCCCCTGAGAAGTATGTTCGTAAACCAGTTTCCAGACACGTTTCAGGAAGCGGTTTGCCCCTTCAACGCCGGATTCCTGCCATTCGAGCGTCATATCAGCCGGAGAAGCGAACATCATGAACAGACGAACGGTGTCAGCACCGTAGCGTTCAACCATCACCTGCGGGTCGATACCGTTATTTTTCGACTTGGACATTTTGCTCATGCCGGTATACACCAGCTCATGGCCTTCTGCGTCTTTCGCCTTAACGATACGACCTTTTTCGTCACGCTCAACGATGGCATCAACCGGAGAAACCCAGTTACGTTCACCGTTTGCGCCAACGTAGTAGAACGCGTCAGCCAGCACCATCCCCTGACACAGCAGCTGTTTAGCTGGTTCATCAGAGTTGACCATGCCCGCATCGCGCATCAGTTTGTGGAAGAAGCGGAAATAGAGCAGGTGCATGATGGCGTGTTCAATACCACCAATGTAGATATCAACCGGCAGCCAGTAGTTAGCGGCGTCGGAATCCAGCATGCCTTCCTGATACTGCGGGCAGGTGTAGCGCGCGTAGTACCAGGACGACTCCATAAAGGTATCGAAGGTATCGGTTTCACGCAGGGCTGGCATACCGTTAACGGTGGTTTTCGCCCACTCCGGATCGGCTTTGATTGGGCTGGTAATGCCGTCCATAACCACGTCTTCCGGCAGAATAACCGGCAACTGGTCTTCTGGCGTAGGCAGTACGGTACCGTCTTCCAGCGTCACCATCGGAATCGGCGCACCCCAGTAACGTTGACGGGAAACACCCCAGTCACGCAGACGGTAGTTAACTTTACGCTCACCCACGCCTTTGGCTACCAGCTTGTCAGCAATGGCGTTGAAGGCCGCTTCGAAGTCGAGGCCGTCAAACTCACCAGAGTTAAACAGCACGCCTTTTTCGGTCAGCGCCTGTTCAGACAGGTCCGGCTCTGCGCCTTCAGCGGTCAGAATTACCGGCTTGATGGTCAGGCCATATTTGGTGGCAAATTCGTAATCGCGCTGATCGTGGCCCGGAACGGCCATGACTGCGCCCGTACCGTATTCCATCAGGACGAAGTTTGCTGCCCAAACGGGGATCTCTTCGCCAGTCAGCGGGTGAACGGCTTTAAAGCCAGTATCGACGCCTTTTTTCTCCATGGTCGCCATTTCAGCTTCTGCAACCTTGGTGTTGCGGCATTCGTCAATGAAGGCGGCCAGTTCAGGATTATTTGCAGCGGCTTTCTGCGCCAGCGGGTGACCTGCGGCAACGGCCAGGTAGGTCGCACCCATAAAGGTGTCCGGGCGGGTGGTGTAAACGGTCAGCGTATTGTCGTAACCATTCACATCAAAGGTGATTTCCACGCCTTCAGAACGGCCAATCCAGTTGCGCTGCATGGTCTTAACGGTGTCAGGCCAGTGATCCAGGTTATCCAGATCGCGCAGCAGTTCGTCAGCGTAGGCGGTGATTTTAATGAACCACTGTGGGATCTCTTTACGCTCAACTTTGGTATCGCAACGCCAGCAGCAGCCGTCGATAACCTGTTCGTTCGCCAGAACGGTCTGATCGTTCGGGCACCAGTTGACCGCAGAGGTTTTCTTATACACCAGGCCTTTTTTGTACAGCTCGGTGAAGAACTTCTGTTCCCAGCGGTAGTATTCCGGGGTGCAGGTCGCCAGCTCACGGCTCCAGTCATAACCGAAACCCAGCATTTTGAGCTGGTTTTTCATGTAAGCGATGTTGTCGTACGTCCACGGTGCCGGCGCGGTGTTATTTTTAACCGCAGCGCCTTCCGCAGGCAGGCCGAACGCATCCCAGCCAATTGGCTGCAGTACGTTTTTGCCCAGCATACGCTGGTAGCGGGCGATCACGTCACCGATGGTGTAGTTACGTACGTGGCCCATGTGTAGTCGACCAGAAGGATAGGGAAGCATAGACAGGCAGTAATACTTCTCTTTGCTCTCGTCTTCGGTAACTTCAAATGTGCGCTTCTCATCCCAGTGAAGCTGTACTTTGGATTCTATCTCTTCCGGGCGGTATTGCTCTTGCATGGCAGCCAGTGGTCCTGTTTTCAATACAGCTACAAACGTAGCTTTAGATGTGGTGTTTCAGATCCGCATAGCATAGCCCAAACGCCCGCGCCAAAACAGCCTTTCGCGCATTCAGCGTTGAATTCCCGCAAGGATAATTCTTGCACGAATTTACACACTCTGTGGACAGTCTTGCAAAGCGTAGCGTAAATAACGTCTATTATTATAGACAGTTAACGACCCAGGAGGCGAAGCGATGAACAAGGTTGCTCAATATTACCGTGAACTGGTGGCTTCACTGAGCGAACGTCTGCGTAATGGCGAACGCGATATCGATGCGTTGGTGGAGCAGGCGCGTCAACGAGTTATGCAGACCGGGGAGTTAACGCGAACCGAGGTGGAAGAGGTCACCCGGGCCGTCAGACGTGACCTGGAAGAGTTTGCTCTGAGCTATGAAGAAAGCCTCGATGAGGAGACAGACAGCGTCTTTATGCGGGTTATCAAAGAGAGTATCTGGCAGGAACTGGCCGATATTACCGATAAAACGCAGCTCGAATGGCGCGAAGTGTTCCAGGACCTCAGTCATCACGGGGTTTATCACAGCGGCGAGGTGGTCGGATTAGGTAATCTGGTCTGCGAGAAGTGCCACTTCCATTTGGCGGTTTACACCCCGGATGTGCTGCCGTTATGTCCGAAATGCGGACACGATCAGTTCCAGCGCCGACCGTTTGAGCCGTAATCGCTTATTGCCGGATGGCGACGCAAAGCGTCTTATCCGGCCTACAAATTGCACGATTTTGTAGGCTGGATCAGCGTTAGCGCCATCCGGCGTGTATTAGGCGTAAAACTTCAGCCGTTCTGCCAGTAAATCGACAAACCCCTGGCGATCAACATCCACCATCACGGTGGCGTTTGGTTTATTGCCGCTCAGGAAGTAGTAGTCCACCACGGTCATTCCCTGGGTATATTTACCCTGAGTCTCCACGCCAACCCAACGATCAACGGTGGTAAACAGTTCTGGTTTCAGCAGCCAGGCAATGGTGCATGGGTCATGCAGCGGTGCGCCGATGAATCCCCACTTTTCATCTTTGTGATATTCAAAGAAGAAGTCGAGTAGTTCTGCAACAATCGTCGAAATGGGATTACCGATCGCGCGGAATCGTTCGGTATCTTCGCGATGTATTTGCGCTTTATGCGTGACGTCCAGACCAGCCATCACCACTGGAATGCCAGACTGGAATACGATTTCAGCGGCTTCAGGATCCACGAAAATATTGAACTCGGCGGCAGGGGTCCAGTTTCCGAGGCCCATTGCACCGCCCATAATCACGATACGGGCGATTTTGGCGTGCAGCTCAGGATGGCTATTCAGAAGCAATGCTACGTTAGTTTGCGGCCCCGTGGAGACAATGGTCACCGGTTCCGGGCTGCCCCGCAGGGTTTTTGCCATCAGTTCCACGGCGGTACAGTCAAGTGGCGCAAAAGCGGGTTCCGGCAGCGCGGGGCCATCCAGCCCACTCTCACCGTGGACGTTATCGGCAATAATCAGATCGCGCATCAGTGGTTTCACTGCGCCACCGGCCACTGGGATATCCGTACGGTTGAGTAACGTTAACATGCGTAATACGTTACGCAGCGTTTTGTCGGGCGTCTGGTTACCGGCAGATGAGGTTATCGCTTTCACATCCAGTTCAGGTGAGGCGAGGGCGAGAACAATTGCGATAGCGTCGTCATGACCTGGATCGCAATCAAACAGGATAGGAAGTGCCATTGTTGCTCCTTGTAAGTGGGACTTTGTGACAAGGTTAACGCTGGGCTGTACCTGTTTCGAGAAGTGAAGAGATAAATCGTGAGGTGGCGCGCACATGGAGGTGCGCGCCAGCAAGATTAATGCAGGATTTTCGCGAGGAAGTCTTTGGCGCGGTCTGATTTCGGATTAGCGAAGAACTCTTCTTTCGGCGAGTCTTCAACAATTTTCCCTTCATCCATGAAGATCACCCGGTTCGCCACTTTACGCGCAAAGCCCATTTCGTGGGTGACTACCATCATGGTCATCCCTTCATTGGCCAGTTCAACCATGACGTCCAGCACTTCGTTGATCATTTCAGGATCAAGCGCTGATGTCGGTTCGTCAAACAGCATGGCGATAGGATCCATACACAGCGCCCTGGCAATGGCGACACGCTGTTGTTGGCCCCCGGAGAGCTGAGCCGGAAACTTATCGGCGTGCGCTGACAGACCAACGCGTTCCAGTAACTTTTGCGCTTTGTCGCGGGCCGGCTTTTTATCGCGTTTAAGCACTTTTACCTGCGCCAGAGTCAGGTTCTCAATGATCGACAGGTGGGGGAACAGTTCAAAGTGCTGGAACACCATACCAACGCGTGAGCGCAGTTTAGCCAAATCGGTTTTTTTATCATTCACCACGGTGCCATCAACGGTGATAACGCCCTGTTGTACCGGCTCCAGCCCGTTCACCGTTTTGATAAGCGTTGATTTACCTGAGCCTGACGGGCCGCAGACCACCACCACTTCCCCTTTTTTCACTTCCGTGGAGCAGTCGGTCAGCACCTGAAAGCTGCCGTACCACTTAGAAACATTTTTCAGGGTAATCATTAAACTGTCCTTTTCTTCAAATAGCTGACCAACAACGATGCGCTCAGACTGAATACAAAATAAACGGCGCCAGCAAACAGGATCATTTCAACCTGCGTGCCGTCACGCTCGCCAATGGTGGAGGCGGTACGGAAGAAGTCTGCCAGACTTAATACATAAACCAGCGAGGTGTCCTGGAAGAGTACGATGCCCTGGGTGAGCAGCAGCGGCACCATTGCGCGGAATGCCTGCGGCAGAATGATGAGCTTCATCGACTGCCAGTGGGTCATCCCCAGCGCCAGCGCGGCGCTGGATTGCCCACGAGAAATACTCTGGATACCGGCACGGATAATCTCGGAATAGTATGCGGCTTCAAACATCGAAAACGCGACCATTGCTGAGATCAGGCGAATATCGGTTTTTGGCGACAGACCCAGTACGTTTTGCAGGAAGCCTGGCACAATCAGGTAGAACCACAGCAGCACCATTACCAGTGGAATGGAACGGAACACGTTGACGTAGCCTTTCGCAAACCAGGCAATAGGTGCGAAGCTGGACAAACGCATCACTGCAAGGATGGTTCCCCAGACAATACCAATGACCACTGCCGTAACGGTGATTTTCAGCGTGATAATCAGCCCATCCAGCAAATACGGCAGGGAAGGGACGATAGAACTCCAGTCAAATTCGTACATTATTTGCCTCCCAAATTGCCAGGCAGGCGGATTTTACGTTCAACGAGATTCATCACCAGCATGATGACGGCGTTAATCAGGACGTAGGCCAGAGTGATGGCGGTAAACGATTCCCATGCGTGGGCGGAGTAATCCAGCAGCTTACCCGCCTGCGCCGCCATATCGACCAGGCCGATAGTGGAGGCGATCGCGGAGTTCTTCACCAGGTTCATCATCTCTGAGGTCATTGGCGGAACAATCACGCGGTAAGCGTTTGGCAGCAGCACATAACGGTAGGCCTGCGGCAACGTTAGCCCCATCGCCAGCGCAGCGTTTTTCTGCCCACGAGGCAGAGACTGAATAGCGGCACGAACCTGTTCACAGACGCGCGCGGCGGTAAACAGCCCCAGACAGAGCATCGATGAGAGGAAGAACTGGATGTTGGGATCCAACTCAGCTTTGAACCACATCCCAATGTTTTCCGGCAGCAGTTCGGGAATGACCAGATACCAGGTAAAAAACTGTACGATGAGCGGAACGTTACGAAACAGCTCAACGTACAGCGTGCCGATCCCAGAAAGGAAACGATTTGGAACGGTACGTAAGATGCCGAATAAAGAGCCTATGAGGAAAGCGATAATCCAGGCGGTGATGGATAACGCGACCGTGACCTGGAAACCACTCCAGAGCCAGCCGAGATAGGTGGTGTTGCCGAACGGGGCTTGTTGTAAAAAAATACCCCAGTTCCAGTCTATAGACATAAATCTACTCCAGAAAAAAGAGGGTAGCAGCGCTACCCTCGAAGATTGTTATTCGGCGTTTTGCGGTTTTCAGGCCTGATGGGGAACGACCATCAGGCTTATAGTCTGTCCGTGCCGAGTAGCAATCGAGAGGGCAAGGTGAACTCGCCCCATTTATTTTAGTTAGTTAAGCGCTTTATCATTCGGTTCTTTGAACAGGGCTTTCATCTCGTCTGACAGTTCGAAATTCATGTTCAGGTTCTTCGGTGGAATTGGATTTTTAAACCACTTATCAAACCATTTCTCAGCATCGCCTGAGGTCTGCGCCTTGGCGATAGTGTCGTCCATCAGCTTTTTGAACTCAGGGTCATCTTTGCGCAGCATACAGCCGTAGGCTTCCTGAGACTGCGGTTTGCCGACGATCTCCCAGTTGTCTGGTTTCTTCGCCTTCGCGCGCTCGCCAGCCAGCAGGGCGTCATCCATCATAAAGGCAACGGCGCGGCCGCTTTCCAGAGTACGGAAAGAGTCACCGTGGTCTTTCGCGCTGATGATGCGCATATCCATTTTTTGTTCTTCGTTCAGCTTGTGCAGCAGCACTTCTGAGGTGGTACCCGAGGTCACGACTACGGCTTTACCTTTCAGATCGGCGAAATCTTTGACGTCGCCGCCTTTTTTCGCCAGCAGGCGGGTGCCGACAACGAAAATGGTGTCAGAGAAAGCCGCTTGTTTTTGGCGCTCGACGTTGTTGGTGGTGGAGCC
>JYHL01001553.1:0-11541 GCA_000934875.1 Oscheius sp. MCB
GAGTGAGTGAGTGTGTGTGTGTGTGTGTGTCTGTGCCTGTGCCTGTGTTTGTATGCCTCTCTCTCTCTCTCTCTCTTTCTCTCTCTCCTTCTCTTTTTCTGGTCTGTTTGTATCTGTGTCAGTATGTGTATTTTGTTTATAAAAAGAACGTAGAACATTTTAGAATATGTTAATTCAAATCAAAATTGGTAAAGGGAACAATGTCTCCAAATCACGTCTGTATCCTCCAATTTCCACAATGTCCTTATGGAAAAATGTGAATTTGAAATTGGCTCTCGCTGTCTTGACATTCCACCCAAGCGGAATAAAACGCCTCAAAACTGTTTTCAATTGTCTGGATAAGCAGTTGGCGTGTATTATTAAGTCCGTCTACTTCAATAATCAATAAAGCTTTTGACAGATTTCGAGTACTGCACAAATAAATGACCAGCGGAGAGCTCAAAGGTGGGGCAATAACATAAGACCAGTTGTTTATGGGTAGACAGTCTTCTTGAATTAACTTGTTGTCAAACCGCAAAATCCAACATAATTTGAAGAAAATGAAGACTCCTGGATTGAGGTAGCTTCTGAAACTACATTTTTGAAGGCTTGAACATAACAAACCTTGATTAAATCAGTGATATTGTCCGCTAAGTATGGTTCTACTAAAAGGTCCAGGGATCCCATAACTTTGGTTTTGTTCTCAAGGTGATTTAATAGTTCGATTGGAAAGTTATAAGGAGTTGGTTCATGAGATACTCGAAAGTACTTTGAGGAGGAGCAGTAGAATTCAGAAGCGGCCTGAAAAATTTGATTAGAGAGAGAGAGAGAGTTAGAGAAGGCGAGACAGAAAGAAATACAGAGAAGAAGACATACACAGATGCAGACAGAGAGACAGAGAAACGCAGGCACAGACAAAAACAAAGTGATAGACAGAGAGAAAAAGATACAGAGAGGCAGAGAGACAGAGAGTTAGAGATAGAGAAAGAGAGAAAGTGAAAAGTGAGAAAGAGAAAAAGAGGAACAGAGAGGCAGAGAGGCAGAGCGTTAGAGACAGAGAAAAAGAAAGAGAGAATGAAACAGAGACAGAGACAGATCCAGAGACGAAAACTCACCTTTACAGACGGAATACTACAAACTCTTCTGAAATCTTCTTTGTCCAAATGAAAGTAAACTGAGTGAAAACGAAAATATTGTATTATATCAATGCAATCAGAGCCCCGAAGCTGCCTGAAGTGAAAGGAGTGACAAACAGGTCTCCATTCCTTCAAAAATGGAATAAAGTTTGAAATTTGCCAATAAGTTCCTTCTAAAAGTAATTATTTAAAAAAATTTCAAAATTCATACCATCAATAAGTATAACATCGATGCAAATCCCAGAAAACCTTTTATAGCACTCGTCCATTCCCAAAAGAGTTCCATTTTGCCAGTTCCTTTTCTTATCATTTTGTACCAAAGTGCGATGAGTTATTTTGAAAGAGTTCTGAAAGAAGTGACATCCACCTCGCCAATGCTGTTTTGTCCGATTTGGCTGCTAACCGTTGCCTGAGTATCCAATGTACGGAGCTTGAACGCGCAAAACTCTAGGTACATCACAAAAACATTGCCACAAAACCACACAAATAGTTTTGGCGAAGAATATAAATTGAAACCTACCAATAAACACCATATATTCAGCTCAATGTTCCCTTCTTTGGCTGAAAGTTTAAAACGATTGTCTTCAGCAAAAGTGTCCAAAACTTTGGAGACTCTTCGCAGACGACAAAGCGAACGAGCTGTAGCCTGAAAATCCAATTATAAATATACAACAGCTATTGCGTAAAGGGAATCATATTGCAGTTACATCCCCCGATTTGGCTGGTAACCTTTGTCTGAGTATGCAACGTACACCGCTAAACACCCGAAAAACTACTTTGGAACAATGAAGCATTCTGTAAATCCGCTTTGGCGATAACTATAACTTACCTTTTCCATTATAGCTAGAAGTATGTGTAGAGGGAACTGTAGCATTTTATCTTCCTTTGGTTATAGGTAGATTGATTATAGGGAAACAGAAATTCTTATGTTGGCTAACAAGCGGCCCTGTCGCTTTTTTCGTTGGTCTACCGATGTGTTATTGATGGGCACATATCCTCTCCGGATAATTGCTACTTCGCCAAGCCGATCTCTCGCGCTGAGTGCGCACAGACAGGGTGTTACAGAGATATAAAGAAAAAAAGGAGACAGAGAGAGATGGGGGTTGGTGAAAACGAAAGCGTGGTGCGTGCGTGCGTGCGTGCGTGTGTGCGTGCGTGCGTGCGTGCGTGCGTGTGTGTGTGCATGCATGCGTGCGTTTGTCGAACAACTACGATCACTTAAGAATTTATTTCATAGGCTAGAACATTGGTAACGGCAAAATTTGTTCAAAGAGGTGCCTATGCCCACCAATATTTTCCACATACTCCTCTGAACGGTCCACTCTTCGAAACACAGGGTCCTCTAAGTGTCTCCGCCAAGCAGATAGTCATTTTCAATTACTTGAACTAGAATATAACGATAGTTTCCTCTGTCTTGATGTTCCAAAAGAAAGAGTATCTTTAGAGGGTTTTTCGTGCTGCAGAGGATAATATTAAGGAATTCTGCATTGGCGGTTTCAATGTCGTAATTCCAATGAGGTTGGGGAAGGTCTTCTTTAGAAAGAAACTGCAAATCGAAAATACAGGTCAAGCAAAATCGCAAATTCGGAGGATCCACGGAGTTAAGGTCCTAAACAGTGGAATAGTGAAGAATAAGGCCTAAACAAACCTTAATAAGGTTTAAGATTGCGTCGTGAAATTCGGGCCTTTTTCTCACATTCATGATGAAGCTGACATCGGTTTTGTTTTGGAAGTACTTCAAAAGTCCAGTTGTCGGAACGTTTTCCCAATAATTGCACTGAGGATTACGATCGTTTTCCGATGAACACTGTACTTCTGAAGCTGCCTAAAGGACCAGACGTGAGCAGGTGAGTGAGTGAGTGAGTGAGTGAGTGAGTGAGTGATTGAGTGATTGAGTGAGTGAGTGAGCGAGTGAGTGAGTGAGTTAGAGTGAACTTACCTGTACACACGGAAAAGAGAATATTTTAGCAAAATCTCCAAAACTTTTCAAATGCAAAGTCATAAATGAGAAATGAGGAAGAAAGTCAATGCAATTGGGAATGTCGTTGTCGTCCACAAACACTAACTTTTTACAAAAAGGCTTCCATTTATTGAGAAATGGTGCCAAACATGTGTTTTCCGCCGGGTGACCTACTGAAACTGAGCAGTAACACCCAAGCACACACACGCACTCACTCACGCACACACGCACGCACTCACTCACTCTCAAACTTACCAAAACGCGACTCAAAAACTATTGTTTCAATCAGAATTCCTGAGAATAACTGATAAACCTCATCGTAGTCCAAGATAGGTCCAGACATGCTCATATCCGCACGTCTGGACTCATCTTTTATATGCGTAATTTTATACACATTCTAAACAATTATTATTTACTTTACAAAAGGGGGAACTTGCCAACATTCGCCAAATACACAGTTTTACAGAGAACCCTGGTGCTTTTAAAAGTGATCGTTGTTCCTCAGCGAGTGTGTCAATGAGTTTGGAGGTCTGCCGAAAACGACACATGGTTTTGGCTGGCATCTGTGATTTTATAATGATGATGGTTTAGAAATTTGAATTATTTACCTTTTTCATAATTTTTAAATGAAAATGAGGGTAATTTTGGCATTATTTATATTTGGTTTTTTGCTAGCGACATTGAGCAAAAAAGCAATTTCCAAGCAATGCCTTGCAACAATGGGTAATCGATTGCTTGGAAAAAGCAATTGACATGTCTTCACAGCGACCTTCATGGTCCCTCCCATATTGTTCTCCTCTCTCTCTCTCTCTTTTCTCCTCTCCTCTCCTTTCCTCTCTCTCTCTCCTTTCTCTTCTTACTCTCCTCTCTCTCTCTCTCTTTCTCTCTCTCTCTCGATCTCTATCTCTCTATCTCTCTCTGTCTCTCTCTGTCTCTTCCTCTATTTGTCTCTTTCTCTCTCTCTATCTGTCTCTTTGTCTCTATCTCTCTATCTGTCTCTTTCTCTCCTGTCTCTCAATAATAACAGAATCGTTAACACATTTATTGTTGAGAGTGTTACACGGAGGTCCATTCATCGGCAGTGGATAATTCATGAAGTCGTCAGGAAAAACAGCAACATTTAACGCATACTGAAAAAAAAATTTTCAGCCGTTTAATAAAAACATTCAGAGAAATTTAAAGGAGGAAAAGAAACTGGGTAAACCTACGATTTGCTTTTTGTGTTGGAAAAATTTGTATTACGAGTGGCATTTAAAAACTTGAATTAATATGAGGTATGCATCTGTGACACAGTGTTGAGAAATTTTTAAAAGAGAAAGGGAGAGAACGAGACAAAAATAGACACAGAGGGAGATAGAGAAACAGAGAGAGGGAGAGAGAGAGAGAGGTGAGAGGTTAGAGGCAAAATTAGTAGGATGATGATCGAGTGGAGGCAAGGTCAACCATCGGGAGGACACGTGGAGGGGCTGCGGGCTTAGGTATGCCACTGTGCTGACCTAGCTCCTGGAAGACAGAATTAGAGACAGAGACAGAGACAGAGACAAGGACAGTCAATGACTCGTCGCCTCGTGACCCAGTTTGGCTCAATACACACAATCAGGGTGGCGAGGGTTTCGAATAGAAAGTGAGCCGAATGCTAATGACGCTAATCCAATTAGAATAATTTCCCCCAACACTGCTCCAGAAAACGGACTTTTACAAAATACTGTCGAAGTCTTGATTTGCACACGATTTGCATAAACGTTCGGAACCCCCTGGGTTCCTTTTATGAAAAATGAATAATAATTAATGAACGTATTCATTGAATGTATACTCTATAAAAGAAAAGGTGGATAAATATGCATATATTTTAACTGCCAATCCTACTTCGTATATTGTGATAAATGAATGAGATTATTCTGAGTTGAAACATCAACATAATTGGGTGCAATGGCGCCAAATTAATTCTCGGCCGAAGTAGCATTGGCGAGGAGTGTATTCTCTTAAAGCAACACGTGAGAATGGCGAAGAGGTGGGGACGGTGGGTGGAAAGTGACATGAGCGATACAGCTGTGGAGAAAAGTGGGAAATTACCCAAGGAAGTAGAAAGTTTCCCTTTTTAAAGGAGAAAGAAGAGGGGAGGTATGGGACACATATGTTGCTGAGCTCAAGTGCTTAAAAGAGGGTGGGTAGGTGATTCACAGCCGGAAAAACTCGTCTTCTTGATATTCCTGATTCTCATTCCGCCATTCATTCTGTAATAAATGAAATTAATATTATCAAGACTTGAGGAATTATATAGAAAAAATGTGAAAATTACCTGGTTGTACTGATTGTTATAATTATCAAATAAAAGGTTTTCCATGTTGAAAGGATGATGACGAGGAGCTGGCTGGGCCACGTAAGCATTGCAGGGAGTATACTCCTGACGGAAGAAGTTCTGGTGGTTGGAGAGGGGCTGGGACTGCACAAGGGGCTGAAATGAGTGAGTGAGTGAGTGAGTGAGTGAGTGAGTGAGTGAGTGAGTGAGTGAGACTAACCATCGGCTGATCATTATACTCCTCCTCGTAATCTTCTTCTTCCTGATTCTGAACTGAATTAGTTGCCCTCTCCAGTTCATCTTGGGCATATCTGCTCCTCTTCGCAGAAGGTTCGTATGTCACCTCATCAGTGGGGTCTCCCATCTGACCACGTAGAATTTTGGGCCAGTCGGCTGAAAATAGACGTTTCATACGGTAGAGATGAAGGTAAGGTAAGATAAAGAAAGGTAAGGCAAGGTAAAGTAAGGTAAGGTAAGGTAAGGGAAGAAGGGAAGGTAAGGTAAGATAAGGTAACGGGAGATAAGGTGAGCTAAGGAAGGTTAAGATAAGGTACTCACCGGTGTTAGCCATTCCCATATCGTTGACAGTCATTCCCTTCTTCATCCAATCCTCCAACTGCTGCCTAAAGAGAGCTTCAGAGTCAGGCCGGATAGTGTAAAAGGTTTCTCCCTTTTTTGCTTTTTCAAACTGCTAAAATTAATTAATTTTACAAAAACGTAGATTTACAACTGACCTCATTGCCGTCTGCATCGACTTTCATGAACAGTGCCTTGTGTTTTGTGGGTTGTTCTCTGATGGAATTCTGCCAACTTCCTCCCCTAGTGTAAGGGAAGTATTTCCTGAAAAAAAGTGAATTAATTACGAAGTTTGTGAAATAAACTTACGCAACAAACAAGTATTGCCAATCGGGGGAAACAGGTCTCTTTGCGTTGAAAAGCGCCAAATACACCGTGAACTTGTAGGGGAAAACACTACGGCGCTGGAGTTTTTCTTCTCTTGGTCTCTCTTCTCTGTCTGGGCTGAACTGAATTGGTGAACTGGATCTCTTCTGAAAATGTTTTATTAGTTCTCTGTGTCTTTCTCTCTTTCTCACTCTCTATCCCTACCTCTGTCTCTCTATCTCTGTTTCCTTTTATCCTTTGGCAGTTATCTGACGTTATCTTACCTTACCTTATCATACCCTACCGTATATTACCTTTACCTGTGCCAATATTCTTATCCTTACTCTAGCTTCCGTTACCTTGACTTACTTAACCTTAACTTTCCTTACCTTTCTTAACATTTACCAATACATTACCTGTCCTCACCATACCCTCTCTCTTACTCTGCCTAAACTTATCATACCTTACCTTACCCTGTCTTACATTACCCTAGCTTACTTTACCTTACCTTACCACAATATGTTACCTTAACTTTGCTTAGCTTCCCTCAGCTTAGCATACCTTACCTTACCATACCAAACCTAACCTAACCTTAGCTGCTATTCTACGTTATATTACGCAGCTCACGACTCACAATCAGTCTCTCTCTCTATCTATCTCTTTCTTTTCTCTCTACTTACCATATGTCGCTGCCTAGCCCTATCGGCGCGTGACGTTGAGATGGGGCTTCTAATTTTCTGCTTCGGCTCCTTTTCCGGACTAGAATTCCAAACCGGCATGGAGTACGGAACGACCGGGTAAGGAACGAACGGTCTCTGAAAACTCTCTTTGTCTCTGTCCGTCTCCCTGTCTCTCTCCCTATATCAAACTGTGTCTCTCTTACATATCTCTATCTCCCTCTATTTCTGTTTCTTGTCAATCTCTCTTTCTCTCAAACACTATCTTTTTTCAGAGAGAAGATGGGGTCGCTCACGCGATCCGAGGAGATGCGCTTCTGCCAGTTGATCGTGGAGAAGGAGGCCGCGTTCAACTGTGTAGCCGAGCTAGGAAAACAGCCTTACGTTCAGTTCAAAGATGTGAATTTGCATTTCTCAACGGGAAACCCACAAACTTTCAGTTAAATCCTGATGTCAACGCCTTCCAAAGAATGTTCGTCAGAGATATCCGCAGACACGATGAGATGGAGAGGAAATTGAGTAAGGCTCAAGTTGAAGAGGGATATAATGTGAAATTCAGGGTTCCTGGAGTCACAGATTCAGAAGGACGAAATCGTCATCGGAGGAAAGGTCAACGACGGAGACTACACTATTATGCCTCAGGCTGAGCTTAACCAGTTGGAGGTAACTGGTCTTCAGAAGCCTTCTATGGAAAATTTTAGTCTACACTCACTGACCTGGAGAGGGATGTGAAGAACATGAATGAGTCTGACTCTCAACTTAAGAAGAACCTCATGGATCTGAAGGAGTGGGACGCCGTTCTCGACAAGACCGACATCTTCTTCCAGGGGGTAAAAAAGGGAGAAAGGAGCAGAGAGAAAGAGAGATAGAGAGAGATACTGGAGAACACATAAGTATTCAGGGCGTTGATGACCAGGCTCAGGAGGAGCTGGAACAACAGGAGGAAGAGACCTACGGCAGAACCGACAAGTCACCCATGAAGTAGGAGAAACAAAAAGTCTAATTTCTGTAATTTTCCAGCTACGGAGTGGGAGTGATCAGCCGAGACCGCCTCACCGCCTTCGAGAGGATCCTCTGGCGTGCCTCTCACCACACCGCCTACCTTCGCTCTGCCGACATCGAGGAGCCGTTTGAGGATGAGAATGTGGGTGCCAATTGGGCTAAAGAAGGCAATTCGAATCTAGAGCGAGAAGGTGAACAAGTCTGTTTTCATCGTGTTCTACAAGGGAGAGAAGCTGAAGACGATCGTCGAAAAGGTTTGCGACGGATTCAAGGCCAAGCTTCTGAAGAACTGCCCCAAGACCTTCAAGGTAAGCAATCTGTTCAATATTTCAACTCACACCATCTTTCCACCGTGTCTTGTTGCTATGTCTACCCCCCCCCCACCACTCACAAATTTAAAACTTCCCCGCCTCGCTGAGGGGTGGGTCCATTGGTGGGTGCTGATCTACACAGCGCTGGGGGCTCCACTGACATTTGTGGGGGGGGGGGCTAAACTGAAGTACTGCCACCGGGCCTCTTCTGACGTCGACACCACCTAACAGTTACAAAACAATTGTTTAGGAGAGACAATCTGCCCGTGTCGACGTCAGGGCCCGTCTTCAAGACCTCCAGACCGTCATCGGACAGACCAAGGAGCACCGTCTCCGTGTGCTCCAGGCAGCTGCCAACAACCACAACCAGTGGCTGAAGCAGGTAAGGCCTTAAATGAACAAAGTTACAGTAACGTCTTAGGTCCGTATGCAAAAGGCCGTTTATGCCCATATGAACCTGTTCACATTCGATGGAATCGGCAGATTCTTCGTCGGAGAGGCTTGGATCCCTCTGAGACACATTGAAGACGTTCGTCTTGCTTTGGAGAGAGGAGCGGTAAGGGAAATATATTGATATTAGAAGAGAGAGAATTTAGGAAGTGAGTGGATCGACCGTCGCCCCTGTCCTTAACATCTTGGAGACGAAGAAGACTCCTCCCACCTACAACAAGACTAACAAATTCACCGCCGTCTTCCAGGTTTTACTCTATGAGATTTCATTGAAAACTGTTTCTTAGGGCATCGTTGACTCTTACGGAATCGCCAGCTACAGGGAACTGAACCCCGCTCCTTACACTATCATCTCCTTCCCCTTCCTGTTCTCCATTATGTTCGGAGATCTCGGTCACGGCATCCTCATGTTCCTCGCAGGACTCTACCTTGTACTGCGTGAAAAGAACCTTATTGCCAGGTAGAAGAAGAAAGAACAGGGGATACGAGGAGTGATTCAGAAACATCAAGGACGAGATCTTCGGAATGTTCTTCGGAGGTCGTTACATCATCCTCTTGATGGGTATCTTCTCTATCCACGCGGGTATCGTCTACAATGACATGTTCGCCAAGAGCTTCAACATCTTTGGCAGCAGTTGGCTCAATCCCTACGAGTAAGCCTAACCTTTAGTTCTACAAACTAGGAACACACACACACACACACACACACACACACACACACACACAATGATTTCAGTCCCCGTGATGTGCACACCTGGATCAACCAGTCCATCATCGCAAAGAAAGACATGCTTCTGGAGGTTGACCCCGGAACTGGCTACCAGCACGACATGGGACCCTACCCGTTCGGAGTGGACCCCATCTGGAACATTGCTGACAATAAGCTCAACTTCCTCAACTCCATGAAGATGAAGCTGTCGATCATCCTTGGAATCGGACAGATGACCTTTGGAGTTATCCTCTCTTTCTTCAACCACAGGTAAACAACTTCACCACTTGACTACAAACGTCTTAGGTTCTTCATGTCTAAGATCCAGATCTTCACGGTGTTCATCCCCCAGATGCTCTTCATGGGCTGCATCTTCATGTACCTCTGTCTCCAGGTCATCCTCAAGTGGCTCTTCTTCTGGGTCGAAGAGAAGTACGTCTTCGGTCAGCTGTACCCCGGATCTCACTGCGCTCCCTCTCTTCTGGTCAGTCCTTGAAATTCTCCCAAAGAGCCTTCAATTTAGATCGGCCTTATCAACATGTTCATGTTCAAGTCTCGCGAGGCTGGATTCGTCAACATGACTGAGGTAAAGGTTCATTAGTTCTTTCTAAAAGGGTATTTAGATCATTTCGACTAAGAATGGCCACACCCAGTACGCCGAGTTGGATGCTTGCTACCTCAGCCAGTGGTACCCCGGACAGTCGTACATCGAGGCCATCCTCGTCCTGATCGCCGTGTGCTGTATCCCCATTATGCTCCTCGGAGTGCCCATCTACCACATGATGGAGGAGAAGAAGAAAAAGGCCGCTATGGGAAGCAACATGGTGAGAAAGGGAGGGGCCGGCAAGGGGCTGAAAATAGGGAAAGTATTGGGCTGCTGCAAACCGACTGACAATGAGAAAATGGATCACGACCGCGACATAACGGACGGTAGATTTTGGGCCCGGGCCGATGGGCCGAAACGGGCTTGGGCCACGCCGCTTGGCCGGCTGGAAGAATGAAATTTCTGGTAGGGCTTGTCCGCTCCCAGGTTGACGGTTACTTTTTGTGATTCAACTGCGAAATTTGTGATTAGTTACCAAACAAAATCATTATTGTTTTAAGAGAAGCTAAGTATAAGTGAATTTCAGTCTGTCCACGCCAAGGTTCACGAGGATGATGCTGAGATTGTGATCAACGGAGGATCGAAGCACCACGATGATGACCACGAGGAACACGTAAGTAAACAACAGAGAAATGTTGGAACGTAATGTTTCAGAGCTTGGGAGATATCTTCGTCCACCAGGCCATCCATACCATCGAGTACGTGCTGGGTTGTGTTTCCCACACTGCCTCCTACCTCCGTCTGTGGGCTCTTTCCCTCGCCCACGCCCAGCTCTCCGAGGTCCTGTGGCACATGGTTTTGGTAAACGCCTTCAATATGAGCGGAGTAGCCGGTAACATCGCCCTCTACGTTATCTTCTTCTTCTTCGCCGTGCTCACCTTCTCCATCCTTGTGCTGATGGAGGGTCTCTCTGCCTTCCTCCACACCCTCCGTCTGCACTGGGTCGAGTTCCAGTCCAAGTTCTATCTGGGACAGGGATATCCCTTCGTTCCCTACTCTTTCAAACAGGCCCTAGGTGACTGTGAGTAAAAGTGTTTCAGCCTCCCCCGTAACATGTTCCCCCGAAACACGGCCTCCCCTCCCTTAACCCTCTCTTGTCGTCATGGTCCCCATGACGTCATTGCGATTCTAGCCATCTTTACATTCCAATTGTAGCAGATATCCCCTGGTGAGCATAATTCCCGTTACGTAGATACCGGTGGCAAGAATATAGGAATAAAGACTGAGTAGTCGTTGTGTCTTTTTTATTCACAGGGAGAGATAGAAAGAGAGAACGAGATAAAGGGAGATAGAGAGAGAAGAGATAGAGATAGAGAGAGAAAGAGAAAGAGAAAGAGAGAAAGAGAAACAGACGCAAAGTCAAGCTGCGTAACGCCAAATCCTGTGATATCAGAGGGTGAGCAATTCATTTCCCATGTTGTCTCCCCCGTAGGCAGTCGGATGGAGAACAACAAAAACCAGCGGCTGAAGAAGATCTTCAAAAAGTACCTCTTTCTGAGAGGAAACAAGGACGACAAGGCTGGAAAGGAGGA
>JYHL01001706.1:0-12024 GCA_000934875.1 Oscheius sp. MCB
GAGGTGAGTTGAGAGGAGACGAGGTGAGGTGAGGTGAGGTGAGGTGAGGTGAGGTGAGGTGAGGTGAGGTGAGGTGAGGTGAGGTGAGGTGAGGTAAGATGAGGTGAGGTGAGGAAAGCTATCTTACTTTCAGGAGTGGCAACACGGCCTCGACTTCGGAACGTGCGGCTACATCTCCGCCTACATCAAACAGGGACAGCACAAGTTCGACATCTCCGAGATCACGGAGGACCTCGACCTCAGTTCGGAGCGCTGGGGATCTGTCGAGGAGGACAGCTACGACTACGTAAGTTGCTAAAGTACCCCATTTATTTTGTCCCTTTTTTCAGTTGGACTGGCTCCGCAAGAGGTCGGGCTCCACTGGGTGCTGCCGGCTTCATGGAGATGATGAACAAATCGTAAGTGTGATGCATCCTACCGCTTTAAACCTTTTGTTTAGTCCTACGCTGTCCGCCTCTGGACCATCACCAACACCCAGGGACGCCGTGGAACTGTCGTGATCAGCACCGGTCACGACCACTGTGGCCTCTTCTTCGCCCTTGTCGTCGATGAAAAGGACACTCCTCTCTACTTCAACGACTGGGAGAAGACCCATATGTAAGATTTAAGCTCATGTACGTACTTTCCACCTTACCCCAATGTATAGTCCTCTTCTCCATCTTACTTACTTAACTAACCCCATCAATATCTTAAATAATTACATTCCATCAAAGCTTTCTTCTTTCGATCTCTTAACAAAAAGAATTATCTTTTTAGCTGATCTTACAGGGAAATTGTAAATACAAATCACTAGGTGCCTGTTACTCAGACTGTGAGTGTCTTTCGCCCTCTCCGAGAACGCTGGTTTTTCCAATTTGCCACTGCCACAGTAATTTATTCCCTCAATTTACTTTTCACTTGAGAATAACTTCTCTGAATATCCATTTCCATGTACACTAAATTGACGATTGTAAATAGTTTGTAGATGCCCACTGTCCAATGCAACTACCCTTAACCCGGTGAATCCCTTCCAGTTGCCCTGACTTGTGAGAATTCACTCGCTTTTCCAACTTGTTTTCATGTTTGGATAGGTGTACTTTGTTTTTAATGAAGTTTTCATATTGTTCGCAGTGATTAACCTGGTAATGTGGCATCTCCTTCCGTTGTTGCACGGCAACCGGTTATTAATTAGTCATTTCGTACAAGGAGCGAACCTAGCTAGTTCCGATGAGCAAATTGTAATTTGCTCCAGGGGTAGCAGGCTAGTGGTGAAACAGGGGGACAATAAGATGAGAGAAAATAAGAGAAAACCCTGAAACAACAAAAACAGCGAAACAGAGATACACAGAGGCAACCAGACAATGAGAGACATAAGAGAAAGAGAGAAAGAGAGAGAGACAAAAAGGGTAATAGATCAAGAGAGAAATAGACATTAAACAAGACAGAGAGATAGAAGGATAACTGGGCAGAGATAAATGAAATGAGGGCAAAGAGGCAGTTAAACACAGAGGTAGAAAGACAGAGGTACAGAGAAAGCAATAGGCAGAAAGGTAGAGAGACAAAGAGACAGAGAGAGATCAACGAGAGCGACATTGAGATTGCTTTAAGGGAAACAGGGTAGGGGTGCAACAGGGAAAGACCCCGATAAGAGAGATGCAGAGAGTGAGACAGAGAATGAGAGAGATAGACAGAGAGAATACAAAACTACAGGAATACAACACAGCGAAATAGCTACACACGAAGACAGAGACTAATACATAGTGAGAGACAGAGAAAAGAGAATCAATAAGACAAAAAGAGACATAAAAGAGGTAGAGAGGCAAAATAACACAGAGGTGATAAGATAGAAAGTCAGAGGTACAGAAAACGACAGAGAGAGAAAAGTAGAGAGCAAGAGAGGTAGAGAGACAGATGATCGAAGACACACATATATAGAATAAGAAACAGGGGCAGACAGAGAGACAGCGACAAGATGTTTGCGTAAATGTTTCATTAAAAGATTCCCCTTCGCACATGAAATTTGCAAATTATTTCGCTCCCTGAATTTACTTAATCAGCATGCGTCGTTTATACATTTCCACAACTACGATTTCTTTTCAACTGCTCCCGTCGCGCGGATTGGCTCTATTGCCAGCTTCTTTGTTCTGGTAAACCACCCGTTTTTAGCTCAATTCCCGCGTTGAATGGCAGCGTCAATCCCAATCGTCATTCTAGAATGAGCTCCTGTCATTTGGAGACCTGACTACAATTTCTCGTAGGTTGACGAAATTGGCTATTTTCCTCAGATTTTCCGTCATGTAAACAGGTTATTATCACTTTAAACTATACCTATGGGGCGGGCAGTAGCTCGCTGCGCAGAGTAGATTTCCGCCTGGTTTGAATCCACATTCTCTCGGGCACATTCCTCCATTCCCCAGGTACGAGATGTGCTGGATAATTTTGGTGCGCGGATCCCTTGATGACAGGTGGCGCTTTAGCTATACTAATTTCGCGTCTGACGAGTTCCCTTGATTTGGAGCGAGCCACCCGAGATCACAGTTTTTGATTAGTCCGTTGCTAAGGGTTCCACACGCGAAATGAGCCCATCTTCAGGGTTTCTAAATTGGGAGTACTTTTATCTTACCAAGACTTCAAGTACTCCTTTTGGACACTACCCTAAATGATAATTTACGGTATTCTTCGTAGAACATTCCTTGAAATTTTTGAAGGAATGGTCCACCAGAAGTTTTACCCGTATTTAAACCTTCGCGCAGAAAACTGAACAAATATGGCTTCTACCTGTGATGTCAGATTGTAGTTTTGTAGTTTGGCCATACTGTCATCGAAATTTGAATTTTGCATTTTTGCAGAACCAGTTAAGGCAAGTTTGTTCAGCGCTCAGAATTCAAGCTTCAAGTAGATAGTTCTGTTGTTTGGTTATGCAATTCAAAATCATTTGAAGCTGAATTGATAGCAGTGTTACTTGAAATTTCTGCCAAGGAGACTTCTATGCTCCCCGCCAACCTTTCCGAAAGCTTCGAGAACCTGCGCATCTAACTAGCGAGTACGAAATAGAAAGACGCAGGCACATTTCTGGGTCACGCCCGCGCGCCGCTATTACAAGCTCGCTGTTCGAGAAGTATAGAGGTTTTCTCGAAATCTTCGATATCAACCCGTAATGTTAGTTAAAGACGAGTTCACGCGATTTAGAGCGGGCCACTCGAGATCACAGTTTTTGATTAGTTTGTTGCACGCGAAAGGAGATCCACCCTTCAGGATTTCTAATTTGGGAGTACTTTGCCTTCCCAAGAGTTCAAGGTACTCCTTCAGGGCTGGCTAACTTTAAAATCATATTAAACGATTCGGTGAAATTTGTTTGAATGATCCAGCAGCAGCTGTAGTTTTGTAGTTTGGCCCTGCGGCGATATCGCTTGAAAAAGCTGCAATCAGCGGTGTTTGGGTTATGTTCAAATGAAAGTCGTAAACGTTCACTCAATCCTTGGAGGTGGTTGAACTGCCATGTTGTCGGTTCATACCTTGAAGCTAGGCCACTAATTTTTGCGCTAATGCAAGCACATGGAAATGAATAAGTAACTCTCCTTGTGAAGCAGTAAACGCCTACATATTCTGCGATCTTTCTCTTTTGCAGAACTCGACCACGAGACACCGCTCGCGTGATTGCTCAAATGAGTATGTCTGACTAGGCGGACAGCTGGAGATCGTAAGAAGTGACGAAGGAACGGCGAACTGCGGCACAAATTCGCCTCACTTGGGTCTGCGGCACCATGTTATTCTCTTTGACCCTCTTGCCATCGTATTATTTCCACTGAAACAGAATTTGAGCTCAGCGGTGCTTTGAAATGTCCCCTCTCATTACGATACAAATCATTTCTAGCACCTTCAGATTAGACCACTTGAAAATTTGTTTGTTTTTGAAGTCTGTAGACGGTACGGCCTGGCACTACTGCAGACTAAAGTTTCGAGATGGTACCGACTTGCACCACTTCAACCTAAGCTAAACAATAGTACATTGCCCTTAGGGTGAGACAACGCGTGGCCTTGAAAATTGTCAGTCTGCGAGCCCTTCCACTCAAGTTTGAATATCGATCGTTTTGACCCCAAAATATGAAAAATTTTGACGAAAAAGGTCATAGCTGGCGCACTCACCAAAAATCCGCATCCCAATTGGATCGATCGCCCAAGAAAGCCCTTGCCTACCTCATTCTTTTTCCTAAAGTCCCCCTCATTGCTTCACTTTCATTATTTCCAAATTTCGACTGTAGCTTGACCTTTTTGTTATTCTAAAAACGAATGTCTGGGGTGACGATGAATTGTCGATGACACAGCTCGGTGCCCTTTCGTTGTGTCATCCCGACACAGGTGAAAGGGCGAGAAAGGGATGATGTTCTGCGTTGTGCCTTTTCCTGGTGATTTTCTTAAAGGGACACCGGTCTATAACTGTAATCTGATTTTCAAAGGTGAGTCCTATCGTCACCTGTGGCGATCTCACGGTGCGCAGTGCTGGTTAGGCCAAATCACACAAATCGATTTTTGCCCCTATCAACCATTCTGTCGCCAGCGGTCACCCTTTTTTGAATATTTATGTTTAATCGATTGTAAACACTAATAATAACGAATTTTTAGTGATTCGTCATCATTTTTAGGACCGCAAAAATTGTTTCCATGTTTCGTTCATCCTTGCATTTATTGTTTCCTCGAACTTGTCGACTTTTTAGAATGCCCCCCCCCCCCATTCCAAACAGTCCCGGTCCCCATCGGATTCCTTCGGTCGATTTCGGGCGGTCTACTCGGACCACCCACGACGAGTCTCTGCGGCGTAACTACGCACATCCCTGCGCGGCACGGAAGGAAAACATCTTTCATTTTCTAAACTTGCGAAATATTAGATAACTGGTGCAATACAATGACTTTTAAGAGGAAAAACATGATTTCATCCTCAAGAATAACTTCCATGTGTCGGTCATCCTTCTATTAGTTACCCGGGCCCATTTCTTCTCTCTCTCTTTCTCTCTCTCTCTCTCTCTCTCTCTCTCTCGCCGAACCGTGGGTCTGAGAATACCCGTCATCCGACCTGTGCATACTTTCCTTGCCTTTTCCGGTCTCACCTTCCCGATTCGGTCCGCTACTCGGGCCACCCACGACGAGAATTGCGGCGCGAATGCTCAGGGCCCACGAACGCACATCCCTGCGCGGCGCGGTCGGACAAACTATTCACTTTTCTAAAAATGAGAAAACCCTTCATCCGACGGGTACGCTATCTATCTGTCTCTTTCGCTATCTTTCTGTCTCTCTTTGTATCTCTGCGTCTCTTCCTGTTTTACTCTCTCTCTCTGTCTTTCTATTGTTCCTGTCTTTCCGGACTAACCCTCCGGATTCGGCCCGCCTTCTTGGGCCACCCACGACGAGAATTGCGGCGCGCGTGCTCATGGCGTACGAACGCACATCTCCGCGCCGCACGGTCGGAAAAACTTTCCATTTTTCAAAAAAAAAAAACGCCAAAATTAATGCGGATCGTGACTTCCAATGACTTTTAAGGGGAAAAACGCTTTTAGCCATATGAATCTTACAAATTTAAAAAAAAACTGAGTTCTACCCCCCGAATCCGTCAAAATCGATGGATCCTGTGTCGTTTACATTTACAGCGATCGTAGCGGATTACTCAGCCGCTATATTTAGAATGACGAAACGAGACAGTCTTCATCTTTCGACACGTGTTGTGCCAAAGTGCTAACACGTGCACAGTTCTCCCCTTGTAAAAACTCTATTCCACTCATATTGCCAGCTGCGCCCCGTCGCGCAGCTGTCCGGCGGCTCCACCACTGACCATAAGCAAAAGTGCATGGTCGCGGCCGGCGGCGTCTTTTGTGCTCTGAAAGGGACTTTTACTCGATTCGAGACACTTGTCGGCAATCTTTTGATGTTTCAGCGATAAAAGACTGTGCTTTTACTTCATTCATCTTGCCACTTATCAGCGGAAACTTTCAAGTGCAGTAGTCTGAGTGGATACCGTATGTTCTTTTGTGTGAGAGATTCAAAAGCTCATTAGTACGACTAAGGCGTACCGCGCCGTGCGATGCTCGCGGCACTTGAAGAGATGACTTTGTTCCCCTCACTTTTCTCTCCGCTCTCCTCTCTCTCTCTCCCCTCTCCTCTCCGTCTTCTCTCTCTCTCTCTCTCTCTCTCTCTCTCTCTCTCCATCTCTCTCCTCTGATCTCTTTCTGTTTACTTCTCTTTTTCTCTCTCTTTTTCAACTTCTCATCCTTCTTTCTTGAACAAAAGTAGCCCCTTTTCTTTTAGGAAAGTCTACTGAGAAACGTCCTTCTGGTTCCACAACCAAGCGGATTCCCAAAAAGAACTTGAAGAAGAAGACTCCCGTTGTTCAGAAGACGGCGACTAAGAGACGTAAGTTCATCCTCAACTCTCTCTCTCTCTCTCCTCCGTCTCTCTCTGTCTCTGTCTCTTATCTCTCTCTATTTCTCTTCCTCTATCGCTTTGCATCTTTTCGTACCTGAATTACTCTGTTGTATAGATCAGGCGCACACGTCAACCCCTTCCTTGTTGTGAAAGTGTAAACCGAAGAACCTGTTTTGAAAATATCCTTTAAATGTTGGAAGTTGTCGGTCAAAGTAGCCTGTGCTTTATTGATTTTATGTTCATTTTACACTAACATCAATGATCAATTCGGCAAATAAAAACCGAATTTTCAAATTTTTCAAACCAATTGTCCATTCGAGTCTTGCAGAAGAGTAATCCATGCGAAGTACGCTGTGAAAACGGATTCCGTCATCCTAAATAAATATATTTGTATAATTAAAAATATATTTTACCATTGTAACCCTCAAGGAATACCCATTCACATGAAACGGATGTTTCAAAACAACATGAGTGCCGCATTTTGCGGAGCGGGATGCACATCTCAAACGTGTGAAAGCTTTGTAATCCAGCTGCAAAATGTAAGTGAAGTTTAATTGAAAATTGAAACTTTACCTTTTTAAGGCATTGAATTTGAATATGTCGCGGTAAACGATCGAATAAGACGGGCATCTTACACCTGACAGGTGGTGATGTAACTGTGGGAGGTGCTAATGCTATAATTGTTTGTCCTCACTTGTCACCCTGTTGCGTCGTATAATTGGAGAGACCACCCACTGTGAACAAGCCAACAATGGAGAGAAATGTCTATTTAAAACATAATTAACGTGAAAAGTGGGTGCCGTGCGGGCGAATTTGGTTTTGTTTTTGCAAGTTTTTAATCGCCAAGAACTACTGTCCAAACCTCACACAAAAAGAGGAACAATGGAAATTAACAGTAAACTCGAGGTTCTATGAATAAGTGAAAATTGTCTTATCTGTATTTCTTATGTCGCATTTAAAACACCGATTTGCGTCAAATGTCAGTTTTTAAAATTTTTAAACAGGTTATTTTATTTTCTTTGTTGGAAAAGATATGTAATAATAGTGATATATTTACCAACTTCCTATGCCTTTATCTTTCTTTATCTATTTATATTTCCCGAATTTTTCATTTTGTAACCACACGTTCTGTTTTCGCTATATTTTTTTTTACAATTTCTATTAATTGCAAAAAAAATCTCTTTCAATCAAGATTTCAATATGTTTTATTGAGAATTTTAACAATTGAAAAGAAAATGTTGCTTCTTGAATGGCACAAAATGATTTTGAATCAGTGCCATGATGCCACTTTTCTCATATTGCTCTGGTTCTCAAAACGGCAACAAATAGAACATGAACGGCGTATAAATACAGGTTTGTTATGAAGTCACGTGATTAAAAACTAAACAACTTTAGAAAAATATCCACAACTTTATTTCTTTAAAAATTAGGCAAATCCTTCAAAGTAGTATTTCGTGCAAGTTTTTCCCCCTCACAAGATTATTGTCCTTTTTCAGCAATCAATAATAATAATAATTACTTATTTGCTTCAGTTACGATAGAGATATCAGGAATTTGGGAAGTATATTTTCGAAGGACAGAAATTCGACTATTAGAATGTTTTCTTTATATAAACCAACAACAAAAGGAGGGGAGTTAAACAAAGGTTTTATTAAAAATACATTAGAATATATTATACCGAAAAGTTATAACTGCGTAACATGCTATTACGAAACATTGTCCTTCCACTGTTTCACGCTGCTAACTCTCATAAGATTAATCCGTCCACGGCACAGTCCAACCATCAAAAAACTATCTTCCGCCCGTTTCACACAGAATACTTCACATCGCTCCCTTTCAGCGCTGTTGAAAATTCTCGTTTTTCGGCATTTCTTCAGCCAAGCGATCGGCTTGTCTCCCAGTTTGTCATAGTTATGAATATGATTCCAGATGAGCTCGTATTCCAGTCCTTCAAGAATCGACGGAGCGGAATTTTCTGAGTAATTGACTTCAAGCGACCACGAAATTATCGTGCGCTCGTTTTTCATCCATTGCTGAAAAGGGAATAAGTCATCGTATTGAAAACCTTACATGAAGCACTACGTTTACAAACGATATTGAGATGCTTTGCAATGTAAGGTAAAGCTTTGGCGTCATAAGCGAAATTACGTAGTCTTCCGTTGGCAACATTGAATGAATCTCTTGTAACTGAATTTAATTGTAATTTTCAATTTGGATCAAACTAGCCTTCTGAACTGAAAGATGATTAATGTATTCTGACGCGAGTTCAATTCTCGACATAACGATATACGTTGCATGGGATAACTGAATAAAATTTTGTGTACTTGTGGGTGTGGCTCTAGCTCGCATGAGGCTGTGGTCGCCGCTGTGATTGTGGCTGTGGCTGTGGTAGTTGCTGTGGCTGTGATTCGAGCTGTGGCTGTGGCCATCGCCGTGGCTCTAGTTCTGGCTGTGGTTATGACCGCAACTGTGGCTGTGGCTCCAGCTCGCCTGAGGCTGTCGCAGCCTCTGTGGCTGTGGCTGTGGTAGTTGCTGTGGCTATAACTGTGGCAGTGGCTCTGGCTGCTGCTATGGCTTTGGATGTTGCTTTGGCTGTAGCTCTGGCTGTGGCTATGACACTCGGTCTGGCTGTGGCTATGGCTGTGGCTTTGGCAGTGGTTTTGACCGTTTCTGTGGCTGTGGCTGATGCTGTGGCTGGCCGTAGCTGTGGCTGTGGCTCTAGTTGTGGCTTTGGCTGTTGTTGTGGCCTTGGGTGTGGCTGTAGCTGTTTACCTCAACAAAAGAATGAAATAGTTCCGGTGAACAATCAACTTTACCAGGCGACAAATTCTCTCCCGTAAGTAATGTTTTAAAGCATTGAATAAAGTAACGACATATGCCATCACTTAGAATCTGAAAATACATTTCGTTAGAATTAAACATAATATAAGAAGAATAAAACATTGCATTCCAACATTCGTGGAAACATAGGTGCATTGAAATCGTATAGGCTCTTTTAGAAATTCGTTGGTTATCACTATGTTTGTCTCCCAGGTTAAAAGTGTGGAACTGTTTTCCTGAAATATATTTAACGTTTATTTTTGGATGAATTACCGTATCCACAGACCAGTGAATTGCCTTAAATGATAGCCTAACTGTCACCAATCTTGCTAAAGCACGAGAACTGTTGGAAGACTTTTGAAATTTGACAAATTCGATAAAAAGAAACTGAAAATTATGTTTTTACAAACATGTATAATTAAAGTATACCTTATTTAAACACTGCGTTTGTAAATGGCTTTGAATTGACTCAAACTTAATGGGCATGGCGTTCCTTGGCTGAAAATATATGTTTTGTGTGTAGAAGTAAGTCGGCTTAAAGGCAAAAGGAAGTCAAGAAAATGAGATAAGAGAGGTCGTGAAACGGGGCTGAAACACTGATAAGCAAATGGTTCTTCTATGACCAAGAACTAATTGATGAAACTATCAGAGAACACAAAATAAATAAAAAACATTAAAATCTGCTATAATCGTCGCTAACGCTTTTCTCTAATTGTTTTATCTGTCTAACCCTTGCCTGAGTATTCAATGTCAAACACATAAAACCCTGAATATGTCGCTGAAAAATAGAAGCGTTGCACATTGGATACTCAGTGGCGACGACTTTACAACGGTGGCAGTCAATTATCGATTTTCGGAAGGGGTACTGTAAGCATTGAGGTACTGCGGTCACTTTTTTCAAGCATCGCTTTATGAGCAACTTTTAAATCGATTTAACGGGAAATTTCGCTTAATGTGACCCAAATTTGGTAGGAAAAATCTCTTGGGCTCTCTTTGTAACTGGACTGGAACCTGGCTCATACTACATTATTCTGTCTCTCTTCTCACCCCCCCTTCTCTCTCTCTCGCTCTCTCTCTCTCTCTCTCTCTTCCTTGTTAATTTTCCAATAACTTTATTATAACAATAAACACAATCTTCATTGTTGGCTTGTACCAAACGTCAACACATGGTCAAACCATTTGTTCACACTAGAAAATTCCAAAAATTCAATTTTTCACAAAGTCCAATCATCAGATAACTATCCTCCGTTCGTTTGATAGAGAACACTTCGCACCACATTCTTCCAACAAACCGGAAGATTCTGTTTGCAAAACAATACTTCAACCTTGCAATCGGTTTTTCCCCAATTTGGTTTCGGTGTGTATAATTGGATTCCAGATAAGCTCGCAGTTCAACTCTTCGAAAATGCTATTCTTCGAATCTTCGGGAAAATTACCCCTTATCACCCATTTTTTCAAGTCTCTTTGGTGTTTTGTCCACTCCTGAAAAGAAAGATTTCCGTGATTTTGTAAAAACTCGCATGAAGTATCAAGTTCAAGGTCGTTGTTTCCACATGACCCAGATTAAGTCGAAGATAACGAGCTTGAAACGAAACAATCCGTAGGTAAGCGGAAATTCACTTCGGAAAGCTGAAGAAATACTGAATTTTTCAAAGCATAGAGATGATCATACCGTTTGGATTGCTGGATGATTTATGTATTCAGCACTAATTTCATTTGTAACGGCCACGTAGGTTACATTTGATATCCAAATAGTGGTTTGGGACTGTTTGGAAAATAGCGTTAGCTATGGCTGTGGCTATGAATGTGGCTATGGCCATAGGTTGTAACTGTGGCTCTGGCTCTGGCTATACCTATGGGTGTGTGTGTGGCTGTGGCTGAGGTTGTGGCTATGGCTGTAGACGTCGCTGTGGCTGTGGATTTGGCTGTGCCTGTGGCTTTGGCCATTTACCTCAACCAGAAAATGAAATATCTCCGGTGCACAATTAACTTCAGATAAATTTAAATACTTGGCAGTCAGAAATGTCTCAAAACATCGAATTAGATAACGGCACATTTCAGCTTTTAGAGGAATCTGAAAAAAGATTTCAAACAGTTTAAATTTTCACCTCGAGCCTGCCAAAGGATACAGTTGCATTGAATTCGGATGGATTCTTTTATAATTTCATCGGTTAGTGTGAACCGACCCATTTTGATAGTTAAAATAGGCTTGCTTCCCTAAAAATATTCTTTTTTGTTTTAATTCAAAGATATATAACCTTATTTACGCTAAACTCCCTTGCAGCGTACGGTAGCCTAATCTTCACTGATTTCGCTAGAATCGAGGTGAAACACTGATAAGGTGATAAGGTAAGAATTCTTGAACACTCGGGTAAATTATCAAACAGAAAATTCAAAATAATAAAACATAATAAATTAATCATAAAAACTTTTACTCAACGGCTAATTTGGTCATTTATCTTACAACGTCCCAAAGTTCCAGTGTTGTTGCTAGACTTTTGCTGAATATAGCTCTGCGCATTAGATCCTCAGACGACGGTTAGAAGCCAAATTTGAACAAGCCATTTTTTTAATTTTATCTTCTGGCACAGCATTTTATTTATAACGAAACGAAAATTTCATTTTTTTTTTTCGCCATGGAAAATCTTGAAAGTCAGTTTTTTTTTAAAATTATCCCCCACTGTTTCTTCAATAAATTTTTTGTTAAACTAACTTTTTTGCACACCCTAATAACAAAGGTAAACACCGAAAAAACACTATGTAATACAATAGTTCAAACAGCCTTCATATAAAACATTATTGAAACTTTTA